>JBBPDE010225499.1:0-13121 GCA_037974605.1 Nannopetersius ansorgii | reverse complement strand
GCTCCTTCTCGAGGGCGCCCGGGAAGCGGACCGCGCCATCGCTTGGACCCCGTTAATAACTGCTTGCAGTTCTAGTTTATTTATTTATTTTTCTCCGTTTCCTCCGTCGCCTAAAACCCCCAAAATTCTCAATACTCACCATGTCGGGTTTAGGACGAATGAAAAGCCGAAAATAATACGTTAAGCACACAAACTAGTTAAAACAAAGACAGACCGTGGGTATAAGCAAGAAAAACTAATTATTTAATAATAATTCCAGGGTCCACCATTGTATTTACAACACTCTGCTGCCGCAGCTCTTCTTCTTCAGTAGCAAGATGAACTCAAACCACTTCTGCCCTCTACTGGAGCTGACTGAGAAAGCTGTGTTTAACATATTTTCATTATTTATGTGAGGAAACAAAGAACGTTGTAATGATTTGGTGAGAAAAAAGTGTAAACCTTTACTGGCTTATGCTTTTTTATAATTATACATTAAGTGCCATTTTTGTACATTTTGTGTTACTTCATTATTTGGTGTTTTCAATATTAATCTATTAATAGTAATGAGAAGGTGTGTCCAAACTTCTGACTGGTCGAGTATAGGCTATACTTTAGTATTTGTATTTGTATTTCTCACTGTTTTGGTCAGGTCGTGTTTTTCACCAGCATTGTTATTTTTTAAGGAAAATGACTCACCAAAACTCTTACAACATTGAATGAATCAGACTTTTTTTCTCTTTGCCAGTTTCATTTCTGTCATTTTGAAAAGGACAAGATGTTTCCTACAGATTTTGTTCCCCAGAGAGCACGAGCACTTTTCAAACAATAGGGAGAGCTGAAACAGTGCGCTTCAAATAATTCAGTTGTAAAATTTCAGTAAAATACATAACTATGTAAGATGAATTAATACAGGTGTGTGTGTGTGTGTGTGTGTGTGTGTGTGTGTGTGTGTGTGTGTGTGTGTGTGTATGTGTGTGTGTGTTCTTTAATTTATTTATATATCCGCTCTGAACATATACATTTTTACAATGCACATATTTTTATTTTATCCTAATTTTATTTCTAGATTGTAAAGTGCACATTTGTATTTTTATTCAATTCCATTGTTTTCATTTTTGCTGCTCTTTGTTCTGTCCACTTTCTGCCTTGACAATCTTAACTAATCTGTCAAAATAAATTCATGATTATTACTAGCCTGTTCGTATACAGACATTCCATATTTAGGCTAGGCTAAAAATAAACCACCAGTTGGAAGAGAGTACAAAATGTTAAGGAAAAAAGTATGTCCAAAAATTCCAAAGTACCCAAAAAGGTCCAAAAACTTTTGCTGGCATTGTTTTTTCACACCCGTTTTCAGGCAAACCCCACCAATCCATGGTTATGATTGGCTAGTGTAATCGACATTCCTTCTCGACTAGCCAATCAAAATGCAGGAGGCAGGACAGGGAGAAAAACGGGTGGGATAAACAATAATGCCTCGTTAATGTGAGACTGCGCAGCAAGAGGAGCCGAGAGGCTGGAGCACTTCAAGTCAAGTAAGTTTTAACTTTGTTTTTAGCAAACTATTCAAGTTCCTACCATCCTGACTATTTTGTATGGCATTTTAGGATTTTAAACAATGTGTTTCGCCTTCCACCTTTTAAGTTAAATCTCTTAAATCTTAATTACTGGTGTCATTCTGGTGTTTATAAGTGACTTTGTTTTAGTTCATTAAACTTTGGACTCCAGCAGGTCACTACAATATGTGTGTTTTTTTGTTGTTGTTTTTTATCAAAGGTGGACTATAAGCAGTCAGTTCCATGTACTTCAAATTTAGACTTTCTGAGTAAGGTACTTTCAAATGATTCTTCTGTTGAAGTTTATTTGTGGGTAACAGAAAAAATTTCCTCCGATAAACTGTAATTGATAACATTGTAATCTAATTTCTTTTTTTGGTTAATGTTATTTAATTTTTGAGATTTTGCAGTTAATTTTAGACCCAAAATTGAACTTAGTTCTGTGTGAGTTTTGGATTTGTGGTAGCAACACAGCATGTAAGTGGAGGGTGTTGACAAAAATATTGACTTTGTTGTGGAATATGAGATTCAATCATCATTGTGAAAGACCCATAGTTATTAATCAGTTGGTCTCCTTGGAACAGTATCTTTAGGATGATTCCAAAAGTACTTTATTGCATCTGTCGGTATAAGTACATGTACACAGGTACATGATTTGGCTTTTTCTCAGATGCATCAGTGCTATATGTTAAAATTTCCCACTTGTGAGACTAACAAAGGTTTATCTTATTTTGAATGACAATGATATCCGCAAATATCACGTTTGGCTGATTGGGAAAATGTTTGAGAATTTATAATGTCTCAAAAGAAATGTTTGTATTATGGATGTAAATACCAAAGCATATAATCACATTAATTATTATGCAATGTTTTAGGGTGTATATCCATTCCTGTGATCATTAATCATGACAGCACCTCTTCCTGTTGATTGTTCATAACACACATGCTAATATTATTGTTTTAATGCAGCCATCCCGTTCTTCACACATAGGGAGCCAATAACAATACACTCTCGCTGTGTACTGTGTATATGGCTGAGATGACAATAAAGCTTTACTTACTTACTTACTTACTTACTTACTTACTTACTTGGCACATCGGACTAGATTTGATGAAGGACTTGTTCTGAGTGATCTAAGTGATTAAATTCTCTGTAGTTTGGATTTATTTAGATTACATGTCATTTTCATACTTATTGGTTAATATTTTTTAATAATTTTGTTAAGAATTAGCAGTCCACATAGATCAAACATTAAATAAATTTAAAGTAATACATAAGGTGTAAGGTGTTACGTTTAAGACATAATGTGATCATTTTGAAACATTTTTTCCGATTTATGATCAGGAAAGCTTAGAACACATTTTAGACCTGGACACAAATGGGTCAAAAGCACATCAGAAATTAGTACTCAAATCTCCTCAGTTTCAGTTTTAAAGTTCTGTGAAATGTAGAAGATTAGACCGGTGCACTGCAGGCTAACATCTTGTTCTCCCTGTTTGATCAGCGTGATCGACAGGCGTCTCAGAAAGAGAAAGAAGCCATGGATGTCCAACAAGAGGACGTGGCACTGAACAGTGGACAAGACGTGACCAAGAGCTGTGAAAACCAAAGTAACCACATCACTCACCCAGAAAGAACTGCTGAGACAGTAGTAGAGCCTGGTCAGCAAATCAGCACTTCACCATGACACTTTTTTTTTTTTTTAAGTGCGGTGTGTGTGGGATGGGGGGAGTAGTAAGTCGTAGGTTCGAATCCTAAGACTGCTAGTGGCACCTCTGAGGTATCCTTAAGCAAGGTACTGTCCCCAGGCACTGTGTTCCTGTCTGCTGCTTCACTGTCTGTTGCTTCACTTGGTGAATGGGTTAAATGCAGAGGAAGAATTTCGTGCTGTCGTGTGTTCACTTATGACAGAATGGTCACTTTCACTTCACTTAATCTACTGTTAATGAAATCTATTGGAGATTGGCTCCCACTACCACTACTGGCTTCTTCTTTTTGATCAGTATTTTTTTGTAGGCCATTTTTCTAGATTTGTTACTTAAATATATGTACAGTTATACATTTTTAGACACTTCTGTTTAATTTTCAGTGCACATACTCACTTTAAAGGTACACACCTACTGCAATTTGGATGTTTATAAATATAAACCAAAATTTTGTGCAAATTAAAAACCAATCATGTCACAAGACGCAATCATTGTGAATGTAAAGAAGCTTGCTAAAGTTCTCAGAGATAACATTACACAAAACAATACTTGCATTGAAAAAGATAATAAAAGAAAAGAAAAGAAAAGAAAAGGTAAACATTACTATCAGAACACCTGGTTTAATGATATGCAAGCTGAAACTGTTTCTGTGTGGACAGATGAACAATGTAAGATTTCACTCAGACTAATGATTACGAAGCCAAGAGAGAAGCCAGTGTTCAAATGAAAACCACAGCAGGGCAACCTGAAAGCAGCACAGAGAACAATAAGCAATGAAATGCATTAACGTCATCTTGCACCCCATGAAAAACATGAAAAAAAATGTGCACATGAGCTTTTAGACATTTGAGAACTGTTTCGAAAAAATGTACTCTGATTAGACAAAAGTCGTGGGCAATTCAATTCATGTTTGGAGAAAAAAGGACAGATGTTATGAGCTCAAAAGCACCATACTCACAGTGAAGGTGAGGCTGCTCCTCTGCAAACAGTTTTGGGGCATTACACACCATCGAAGGAAACATGAATGAAGCAATGTACTAACAAGTATTAGAGGAGAATTTAATATTTGACACCAAGAAAGAATAGAATTTAAAAAAAGCTGAAGCTTACATGGTCTAGTCTTATATTCCTCTGAAATCATGTGATTTCAAGGCTTTCCAAGAGGATAAGTACAAAGTCTAAGTTTAAGTGCAAAGTATAACTACAACATCAAAAGACATTATGTGTATGAATGTATATTGGATATATGGTATCAACAAAAGTGTCTGAATACCTATTTTCCATTATTTGTATCAACATACAATCTATTATGTAAAATCAGGATGAAAACAGTATTTATCATCTCTATAGTACATATGATGAAAACAATGGAGCCAGATTACAAATAAACATTATACACCATGATGAATTAATCACTGCATGAGAGTAGGTTAAAAGGGTCTTTCATCTTCTCTTTCACTGACAGATCCTGTATCAGCAAAGAGTATTTGTTCGAATGGAGTAGATCACAGGGGAAGTGACGAGTCCCTGACTGACATCGTAATGACAAGTGACGATGCTCTATTGCTTCCTGATCATGTACCACTGATCCTTCACAAAATAGACAAAGGTAATATATTTATGTTCAGAATTTGTCCTTGGGCAGCACTGATTGTGAAGGATTACCTGAGTAAAGAAAGGTAGCAATGACTCTTTAACATGAATGTTGCATAATTATGCGAATAAATAAACTGATTCAGTAAAGTACAGCAAATGTGTTGGGTTGACTAAAAATCACATTTTCACCTTTTAGTGTCCATTTTAGTGTCCAGAGTATGATTCTTTAGTGTTACACTGGAGCTGTGGGGTCAATATAACTAACAAGTAAATGGAAACCTCCTGTTAGCGCCATTCAAATTGAGTATCTGAATCATCTCACACTTACCTTAAACCCTGTTTATAAGTAATCTCAGTTATAGCTGCTTATGTGGTTTCTGACACTGTATCATGTGCTGTTATCTATAGACATGGATAAATGTATGGCCCTGTTCACACCTGGCATTGACAGGCATCTTGGGTGACAGCTTTATATGTGCATATAAACATCTACATCATTTCTGTTTGCAAGGACCAAATGTCTTGTTGCTTTTATTCAGTGGGATGCAGCAATGCATTAGCCTGCCAGGAAGGAAAATAATAAGAAATCAAAATAAAACATATGAATAAGAAATCAGAACAAATCACATGACACCATTGCAGGATAAATGATTGCAGACTTCCTCTGTATAAGAGCAAGATGCTTTGCAAAGCGAAATAATGTCCTTCATTGTGGCCCAGGACACGTTCATGTACGCACTGCTAAATGTATGTGGCCCCAATTTGGCCCCGCCCACATCTGAATGTGGTCCAGTCTCAGTACATCCCCAATGCCAGGTGTGAGCAGGGCTTATGTCATGTAGTTACAGTAGCAGTCATCTTGAAACCTGAGTGATATCTATATTTTGTCCATTTAAGTATGTTAAAAATGACATTTTCTCTGTGTTTCAGCGTCTCACAACCATCTCAATGGCCCCACATCTCCAACCACTATGACGACTGGATCACTACCCATTTGCACACCTCCCACTGCCTCAACAGGTCAAAGGCCACCTGACCCGGCACAGGTACCCAAGTGCAACGGCCACAGCCAGTCTCACAAAAAGCACCTGCCCTCCACCTCCAAAAGCCAGCAGAGTTTGAAAGCCAATGCCACTCAAATACAGCAAGTCGCTGGTGACGGTGAGAAGAAATACTATACACCACTAAAATGCGTGCTTAAACTTCCATGCTTACAGAAAAGTTCACCAGACACAGCCATCGACTACATAATTTTGTATAACACAGTGATTCTTAGTTCCATTTTAATGTTTTACCTGCTCTGAAATACCTTAGCTAATGAAAGGCTTGATACTTGCCTGATGAGAAGAGAGATGAATCAGGCTTGTAAGAACAGGGAAAACACAAATAGAGCAGTGCAGGAAGTCCACAGAAGTGATAGTGGGATTTTCCATACCACCCAAAGAAACACACCTTATTAAACCCATCAGGTGGTTATCAAACCTTTCATTAAATCATGTGTGTTTGATCAGGAACTGGAACAGGAGAACCCTTGTTTAGAAACAAAGGGCTTAGAGTGAAACTAATAGCCGTGGTAACTCTCAAACTTTACAATGACCAGAGTCTGTGTTTATATCAGTATGTTTAAACTGCTGGACAGCACATGAAGAAAGAGGCCCCCACCCATAGAGTTAACGGTAAATAAGCTTTGCTCTTATCTTTCAGCTACACTGGGCCATGCCTACGGCTTTATCTGTGTGCCTCATGCTGCCTAGTAGTGAGGGTCTGGTAGTCGTTTCCATTAGAGAACATTTGTACTCATTTGGGATTCAGGAGCTTTTACACTGTGCCAAAAGTATCATTTCTGTCTGCTGATCTGAAACATTCAGGGTCTATGTGTTAACGCTGCTTGTGGGTTTTGCTAAAACGACATTGAGGAAAGATCATAAGAGTGCTTTAGGGAAACACTTGTGCTCAGTCATGAGACTGTCAGGAGTGCAAGGCATATATGTACCATTGACAGTTTTTTCTGGACACTTTTAAGTCACTATATCCGAAACTTTGCCCTTTTCATTATATAATGCCTCATTTGGGAAGTCTGCTATCTTGCAGTGACCTAAAATATATCCAGTGCACTTTTGTAATGCCACATTGCACATCAAGGGGAAGAATACTTGTGTACCGGAGCAGATATTGAATCCTCTTCACTATACTATTTCATTTCTGTTCCCTTTAATAATGTTCTGTTTAGAGCTCCTGGTTTCCTAGTAGTGGTTGGGAATTTTGCTCCCTATAATGGTGTTCTATATAGTGCTCCTGATTTTCCTGAATGGAATAGTCATTTAGAAAATTTAAGTCAGACAAATTACATCTATATTCGAATGAATTCTGTTTTTGTTTTTTTTTCACAGACTGCTGCTTGCACTGCATTCTGGCATGTCTGTTCTGCGAGGTGTTGTCCCTGTGCTCAGCGCTAACACAGTGTTTGGCCTGTGGTATGGAGTGTGATGCTTTGTGCTGCTGTAGCGAGGCGTGTGGTGGTCTGGCTTGCTGTTCGGAGGACCCCTGCTCTGCCCTGCTGGACTGTGCCATCCTGGAGGACTGCTGCCAATCCTCTGACTGCCTAGAGATCTGCCTGGAGTGCTGCTCTATCTGCTTCCCTGCATAAAAAGCCAGTCAGGCTAACGGCATGGAAAAGTGAGTGATGAGAGGGACTTCAGAGCACTTATGGAAAGGTTTCAGAATGTGTCATGACACCACAGTGTTGTGAAATGTTGTTGTCATTGTCGTATGCTGTATTTATTCTGTAAGCTAGTGAGAGGTTTGGGATGGAGATCAAGGTGTGTCTGCTATTTGAGAAATGAGTCACTGAAATGAAACTGGACAAACGTGTGACATTGTTATTATTCACCAAATAGACAGAGGTATTCGATCCTTTGACTCTTGAGGGGGTTGTATGGGGCTTACTGTATTTCAAGAGGTCGTATTATTTTTGAATGGCCATTTTCTTGGTAGTAATTGGCCACTTCTTTTGAACCTACAGCTTAAAATACCCTCAAAGTATTCTATTCAGCTTTTTTGTTGTTGAGCACATTGCACTTGCCCTTCACAAGGGCACAATGCATCCTCCTTGCAGCATGTGTCTTTTGATTGATTGCATTGCACTGGTGGTATCCAGACTTTCCCGGTATTTGTTTGGAGGTACATTTTAATTCACGATGTACAAGGATTATAAGATAAGCATTTTGTTATGCATAGAATTTGCTTAATGCAGATGCGTACATTACTTCCACAAAAATAAATATTTTCTGTATAAATATTCTATTAACATCATCACAGTATTGCTAAAAGTAAACTCAATAAGTGTGTTGATGTAATATGTTTTATCAGTGCGGAAGTGATGTACACAGTTAGGGTTTGGGTTTTTCAGTGTTTGTTTGTTTAAGAGCTGGCCAAACTCTGAAGCAGATAAGAACTCAAACACCAAACACAATTGGTGCCCTCGTGCTTTGTTTCATTATCCGATCAATGACATGCATATGAACTGCTTATTATTATGTATCTAGTGAGTATCTGCACACATCTTAATGTGACCTGTCATTTCATTAGCTTACAATTAACTTATGATTCACTGTGAACTGTATTTTTATTTTGCATAAGAAGTAAAGAGGCTTTTTCAGAAAACAAAAATGTGCCTTCTTCTTGTTCTCGTCAGAGTAGTGCTGTTACTTTGGGCTCCTGTGACCTTTGCATATATGTACGAAGGTCTCTGTTATTTATATAGTTTTTCCACTGCATATAAAGACTGTCTCCACCCTGTAGGTGCAAACGAACTCTATACACTCTCATTGAGTGCCCTGAACCTCTTATCTGAAGCTCATGTCGCAGGAAGCCAGATGAGTCCAGCCTTGAAACCGATGCAAAAATAACTAGCCTGGGTGACTGTATCAAGTGGCCGCGTATTCCTCTGAGCATGTAGAATTTCACAGGCTTCCTTCAGCCAACTACGCCCTGAGGCAGGTCCAGTGTGTTTGGGCAGCAGCAGTGCACTGCAGAGAGAGGCTGCGGGACTTTGAGGAAAAGCAGAGTTTAATTTGGAGGTAAAACGGCTGATGTTGACTTGGCATGGGGTTGGAACCCCTCAAGCATTAGAAAGGTGCTGAGTGGACCCACAGGCACCCTGCAAGCTGCTATTTGGAAAAGAAAGGCTCCACAAACATCCGGGCTAAACCAACTCCCCACAGAGTAGAACTAAAGGCTTCAGAATCTAAAAGTTAAAATATTTTGTCATTAGAATGGTGTCATAGACTGAATAACAATACATTACATTATTAATCCTTTTTTTGGAATGGCAGTGTGGGGACTTGCTTCACTTGTGATAAAGATGAAAAATGGAATGGATGGATTTTGTGCTCCACCAAACCCCTCATATGATAAAAGTATTCTCTTTTTTGTCATATATGTATAGATTGCATAAGTGCAGTGACTGTATAGTATGTAGTTAGGCTTAACCTAAAATAAACAAAACCTAAAAATGTAACTAGGTTGTAAGTGACAGTTTAGAAAAAGTATTTTTGTATTGGTTTTGTACCAGAGGTACAAGGCTAACATTGATTAAGGGAAAATATTTAATTGCAATGGTTTTCTGACATATGTATTGTGGTTGTTTCTGCCTTTACATGTCAATGTTTTTTCTTGCTATTTCCCACTTTAAACATAAGACAATCTGGTTGATAAAGTAAGGTATATTGATTTTAAAATAAAATGGCACTTTTTAAAATGGATTAATTAGTTAAAAAAGTATTAATCCTTCATTCCTTTAGCACTCTGTAAACTTCGTACCTCATAAAATTCATAAAAATGTACAAAAAGGATGTGCCAGGCATAGCTAAATGCAGTAGTAGGAAACCTCTTGAATGTAGCACATCTGTCCATTTAGGTAGAAAACAGCACATTCTACAGTGTCAAAGTGAGATTTGTATAGTTTGAGACAAGTGTGTGGTGATTTGGGCTTTCACTGTGTTTGGGGTATGAGGAAGGCTGTGTGAAATTGATTTTAAACCAAGCCATTTCTTTCAGCATGTTCAGCCTACCAGCCCTGCGGATGTTTGGGATGAAGGGGGATTTTTCTGTGGAGCTCAAAAGCAAAGGGGAAAGGAGCTGAGGGAGGGGTAAAACACAGCTTTCCCAAACAGAAGGATTCTGATTTGAACGAGTGTGGGCAGGAAGTAGGCCACGCTCCACTTTCTCATGTCAGCCCATCCCCACCTGCCCTTCAGGCCTTGGGGACCTGCACTGGCCTGTGTGGGCCGTGACCTCTCAGAGAGCTGGCGGAGGAATCGGGTGGAGAGGAAGAGGCCATGACTCACTCAGAGCCTTTCTCACAGAACAGAGACAGCAGGACAACAGAGAAAACTATAAAAATGCTTTAAAGGCACGTAGTTTCCACCAGAAAGGACAGTGCGTGCTGCAGATGGATTTCTGGGGAATGAAGTGATCAAATCTAAACACTGCTTTCAACATGCCAGTAAATTATGAAGCATCCTGTTAGGAGCTTCAGTGAAGAATCTCCCAGGTCTTCTTCACTCTGGGTAAAGTGTAATTGGAGTTTTAACTCTTCCAAATGATGAATCCGAGCCAGTGGGCAGATGAGTGTGTTTTGTGTTTAACTGGGTCCCTGCGTGGGCCGGACATGGGCAGGAAGGCTGTGTTTAAACTAGAAATGTGCCAAACAGGAAGTGGAGGAAGTGACTGGGATGACAGTGTTGAAGGTGACAGGATAGCACCCGCTCTGTCCCAAACTGGACCCCAAGCCCCACCCGAACGCCTCTGCCCCGCCTTCCAGCCCTTCTGTCCTGCTGCACTTAAAACAGCACCGCTGCTCCAGAGCCACGCGGACAGGAAGCAGCTTTTATAACCCACTGCACTCTGAAACCAGCACAGCTACAATATTGTGCAAATATCTGAGGCACCTATGCAAATAAAATGAAAAAGCTAAATAGAGGTGTTTTTTCATATTAATATTGCTAAATATACTAAACAAAGACAAAAAGAAGAAACACAAATAACATTATACAGTAAATAATGCTTTTATGTTCAGTATATCAACGTGTTTGTTGTAGAAGCCCAGTATTACTTGTAGTTTCCATAAAAGAAAACTGGTTTGACTCGAGTAGTTTAAATTAAATCAGGAGCTGCTGATGGAATTTCACAAGTCCAAGCGACGAGTGGAGGCATTGAGGAGATAGCTGGAACCAAACCTGGGTTCTCCTCACAAAATATATATATATTTTTTTACAAACAAAACAAATGTTGATTCATTTTACTGCTGCCTTATTTTTTTGCATTTATTCTAATGTTAACTTCACTGGCAGAAAGACACATTAGCACACAATTAGCAAAAAAGCTATAAACATTTTGTATAGGTGTCTAAGACTTTTGCACAGCATTGTGTATACAGAAATGACACACCAAACTGTCCTGAAACACTTGAGTCCAATATTGAATACTGAATTCAAAGAATTACAAGGCAAAAATTAATCCCACTGCGCCCAGTCAATTTACACACTGACTGGGAACACTGAAGAGGTTATGCCTATAGAACTGACTCAGAATCAGTGCTTGGAATTCACTGAGACTGTATTTATTTATTTTGTTCTCTGAAGTTCGCTTACAACATGGTCTTATAGCATTGAGCTATTCATGGTTCATTTGAAATTTGTCTCTCTTTATACCTTGGAATTAAACATGCTTTGTTTCTTATTGTACCTTTAAGATCTTTATCACATATTAAAAAAAAAGATTGGCTACCTGTGTCTGTATGTGGTCCAGGCTCCAGACACTTGCTGTCACTTTGGTGTGAATGGGCTGTACGCTAAATGAATTTGAAAATGTAGGAGTAGGAGAAAAAAAATCAATATAATATAATATCACACAATTTGGCTTTAAAAATAACATTGATACATGGAGACCCAAGGATCAATGTTTTCTTATTTAAACATTAATGTTTGAAATTGTATCGAGTATTAAATTGATTAGATTATCAAAATGTGACAAGTGTTTCTGACAGAAATCAGAAACACTAGTGTAATAGATCCATAATATAATGCTCCCAATATCACATCTTTCGTTTTTTTCTTTACAGTGTAAACAACTGCTGGTAAAAAATGAAAAACCAAAATGGTTCTGTCAGTAGCGGTTTGTTTAATATGGAAGAATAAAAGTTCCTTCGTCAACTTCACAAATAAAAGCACCTGCTGAATACACAAATTTCTAATAATTATTATAATAATTTATAATTATAATTTCTAATAAGATTATAATAATTTTGTTTAGTAATTAGATTTAAGCGAGACGAGCAGAGTGTGTTTCTATTTTGGAGTGTTTTCTTTACTCTGCTGATTCAGCTCATCGGCTAGTTATGCCGTCTTCCTTTTTAAATTAAATCAGGTGCACAAGAGCAGGATAAACAAAAAATGTGCAAGTCAGACCTCTGCAGCGGGCCGGGCACTGTTGGTCTACGTCATAGTTTGGTTGCACATGCATTAAAGTTTACTGAGGCAGCAGAAAGCCTTGCCCTTGAAGAGAAAATCACACAACACTTTCTCCAAGGCTGAGGGACACTAAAATTATTTGCACTAAAGCAAGCATACGTCTTGAATTCCATTTAGTGAATTTAGTTAAATGATACGTCCCACCATGTAGCGGTAGCAGGTGTTTCCTTCGTGTGTGTGAGGAGCACAGCGTTAGAATGGGGATATAGGATGCTTTAGCTACTACAGTCAAAATCAACTCAAGTTAAATCCCAGCTATAATTCAAGGGTAGATTCGGTTTTGGGAGTTCAGACCATGGCTTGATCTGCTTGTGGTTGTAGTTTGGGACGAGACTAAAGAAGTTGGTCCAAAGAGGACCAAAGTAAGAAGTAAGACAGCGGAGAAAAACTAAGACATTTTACTCGTATTACTTTCAGGTGCTAGTCCGACCGACGTTAACGATATATTTCTTTCACGATGCACGCAAAACATTTCATTCAATTTGACAAAGGGCTTTTAAATCCTTGCCATTAGCATGTGTGCATCAGCAAGAAATCCAGTTTCAGCTCGCCTAACCCAAGTAAGCTAGCCAGCAGCAGCATTATCTAGCCTAGTCTTCTGTGAAGTTCAGAGCCTAATCCCTGATGCCGGGTACAAGCTTCCACATGACATTTGTTTCCATCATAGTTACATTTACATTTACGGCATGCAGCTGACGCTCTTATCCAGAGCGACGTACATCAGTGCTTAAGAAGTCCACAACTGTTT
>JBBPDE010225489.1:2087-13122 GCA_037974605.1 Nannopetersius ansorgii | reverse complement strand
AAATGTAGTGTCTCTATGTTGCATTTCAGGCAGACATGTTTCGTTTACATTTTGTGTTAAGATTGTCTGAATAAAATTTCCATATACAGTATACCTGCACCTCTTTTTTTTTTTTTTGTTAAAGTTCAGTTTTAGCTTTATTTGTTATATGCATAACATGATGCGTTGCTTAAAGGGTAAGATTTATTCTCAACCTCAGAATTGGTTTTTATTGTATCTTATGTCTGTGATTGTTCAGTGGTATGACGGATAGAAGAAGAAGATTGAAGGAGGGTCAAATAGAAGGATGTTGTATTGAAAATGTAAAAAAAATAAACAAACATAAAGTAGTTCATTTTTGAGCTGTGAACTTGGTTCAAAATAAAAAAAAATAATAATAACGATTGTGAACTAGGGAAGAGAGAGAGAGGGAGAGAGAGTGTGAAAAGGGAAAAAGAAATGGTGGAAGGAAAAAAAGGGCAGAGTGAAAGGGGTAGAGAGAGAGAGAGAAATAAGTGAGAGGAACAAGGAAAGGGTGACAGAGGGGTGGAAAGAGGAAAAAAGGAAGAGTACAATGGGGGAGAGAGTGTGAATGAGGGAGGATATTTTTTTTTTATGAACTTTGAACTATTTCTTTTTCAGTATGAACTGGCACAACACTTGCATTACCAATAAAGTGCTTTAACATCTATATTATAAAAGAAATAATATAGAAATAATAATTTACATCAACTTGTCAGCGGCCAGCAGATGTATGTCTGACAATCGCACGCGTGACGTCATCTATGAGAGAGTGTGTTTGAGCTGACTTAAGAGTTTCTTTAGAGGGTGGGGAAGTAACTAGTAAGCTAACTAATAATGTAACTATTTACTTTTGAAATAATCATATTAGTAATTTGACTACTTTTAAATAGAGTAATCAGTAATCAGAAGTTTAATAAAAAATTTTAGTATCTTGTCCAAAAACACTGTTCCCCACACACATCCATCAAATGTTTGAAGATACTTCATTTAGTTAAAATGTATTTTTTGCTGTTACATTTCAATGAAGCAAAGCATAAAGAAAGCTCAGGCTCAGCTTCATTTTCATCAACATTGCGACACTCGTTTGGCCCAAAAGTGCTTTAAAGAGCTGAAAGCTTTGAGTGTGTAAAATGTATAGTCATTGACATTATTCCCAAGGTGTCATCATTAATAATACAGTAATAAATCAGCTTTCTTTGAAGGTATATTGACAATGTCGCATTTATTCTGTGGCGTTATTTTGCTGCAATTGCCAACCAATAAAAATGATCTGAACTGAACAATCAACATCATTAGCATCAAACAGCATCCTTAATAAATATAATAAAACAATGCAGCAAAAGAACTGTTCAAGCAGGTTCCATTTCACACTGTAAGAGAGAACAATAGTGAATCTGATAAGTAATCACTGTTGATTTATCGAGTAGCTAAATCATTCAAGTGATTATCGCAGTCTTACTCATTTTATACCTGCACTTCTGATGAGAAGTGGCATGAAGATCAGACATGCAGAACATACCATAATGGGACCTGAAGAATGAACCTAATAAATGTGAAAAGGCAATAGAATTGCCATGAGTAAAGGGAGGCAAGGTCTGGGATTAGTTCCAGTCTAAGCATCGTGTGGAGACAGAACCGTAATTGTACGCTGTTGGGGAGTTATCCAGGGATCACCCTGACTTCACCTCAGAGCTCTGCACTCTGAGAACACAGCCATAAACTAATAAACAGGACACTGCAGCCTCCAGAACAGCAAGCCCATCTGCACCCTCCACCACAACCGCAGAGAGCAGAGAGAGAGAAAGAGAGAGAGACAGAGGAGAAAAAGAAGAGAAAAGAAAATGGGGAGGAGGAAAAAAGAGCAGTGTGGGAGGGAAAAGAAAGGGAGAGTGAGAGGGGAAGGAAGAGAGAGGAAGAACAGGTAAAGAAAATAAATATGAGAAATGAGGAAGGAAAAGAGGGGGTAGAGCGAGAGAGAGACAGACAGAGAAAGACAGAGAGAGAAGGGAAAAATAGACTGAGAAGGAGGAAAAAAAGAAATGAGGGAAGGATAAAAAACGGGAGAGTGAGGGGGAGAGAGAGAGAGGGAGGGAGAGAGAGCATGTGAAAAGAGAAAAAGAAATGAAGGAAGGGAAAGTGGGGTGTAATGAGAGGGGATGAAAGAGAGCGAGAATAGGGAAAAACGGAGCAAGGAGAAGGAAAAACCTGGGGAAGGAAAAGAGGTGAGCGTGAGAGGGAGAGAGAGAGAAAGAGGGAGAGAGAGACAGACAGATAGATAGAAATAAGTGAGGGGAACAAGGAAAGGGTGACAGAGGGGTGGAAAGAGGAAAAAGGAGGAGTACAATGGGGGAGAGAGGGTGCATGATAGTGTGAGGAAAAAACAGCAACAGAAGAAGGAAGCAATGCATTATTAGATGCGTAATTAGAGGGGAAAGCAGCAGAGAGAGAGAAAGAGTGTGGAAATAATCTATGGCAGTTGGCGCACAAAAATAACCCATAGTGGATTTGTATAGTCATTCCAATCTGTTAGTGTTTGTTAAGTGACACTGTGTTATTAGGAGTACAGCACTGAGGCAGAATCGAAATCTATGATGCTATAAATAATAAAATTAGACGCTGACCTCCCCACTACAAAAGAAACAGCAAAAGACGACCAAGTATCTGTTCCTCCAGTCTAACCAGTTCATTATTGGATGTTGTGTGAGGTAATTAGCATACGGCACCTCGTTAAGGTGCGTCTAAATACAAATGCCACTTAATTGAGACGCGGTCACGCTGCATACTGAGCCAGTGCTTCACTACAAGCCACCATGGTGAACGTACAATGACCCTAAACCTGTCAAGTTTTATAGTCTCTGAGATTCTCACACACACACACACACACACACACACACAGACACACACACACACACACACAAGCAAGAAGGAGAAGCTGCATGTACTGTCTGTATAGTCAGGCAAGATAAATTGCACTAAATCTTTTTTTTTTTCATTTTATCCTTATCAAGCCTAACAAATTGTCAGCAATACATAAAACCTACAAATTCATACACTGTGATCAATACACACCAACCTCTTGCCAGCAATTTTATTTATTCTTGTTTTGAAAAGAACTACAATGACAGCGCAATAAAATGTCCTCTTTATGGCACAATTACATCAAAGTGTTTCCATCTCTGACTGAACAAAGCACAGAGTAAAGCCATCTCCGTAAATGTTTACCGTAAATACATCCATCCAAAATGACTAATGACCGCTGGCTAACCCCAATTCACTCTTCTTTTCAGTAGTAAGAAAACAGCAGGCCTTAATATATGTTATTTTTAGCCAAGTATGGAGCAATAACGCCAGTCTGAAAACGTAATGGGCCTTTTTATTACATTGTTAGTCCTGGGTCATATTAGGCGTAATCCATTTTATACTATCCATCAAATTCTTATTTCTCTGGAATGTTTGACTGAGATGTTACCTTTGCACGAAAAATCTTCTGATTGCTGATGACTTCAGCTCATGCAAGGAATAGACAAAAATGTATATTTACTAAGGTTGCACCGAAATTATTATATTTTGGCCAAAACCAAAAACCGAAAATGAGGAAACACAGAAACCGAAACACAGAAAGAAATTATTATACAGTTTTTTTTGTAATATTGCCTTTATGGCTGGGACTGTGTGTACTTGCAACTGCATAAATTAATATTCATGGTTCAAAGAATAAATCTGTTACAAAACTATGAAAATATTTATTTAGCACTCAAACAATGCACAATATAAAATTTGAAATAAAATATTTTACTTGGCCCCATTCATGAATAGCCTAAAAGCAATAAATGTTATTATAAAATTAAATATCTTACAAGTGAATTCAAGTGCATTTTAATATTCTGAAAGAAGTGCATGAACAAAGTGCATTCAGAAAAAGTGCTTTAAAACTGTTGATAGAAAAACAACATTCTCTGTAGGCCTAAAACAAAATAGTGTATTAAAAATAAAGACTGGAAGCCCATATATTAACTGCAATCACTGGAAAACTTTCTTGCCTTTTCAAAAACGTCTATCACAGACGGAGTGGGTGTGCTCGAAGGGTCTTGCCTCTTCTGTGCTTGATTGGAATGTTTTGATTTTATATGATAAATTAATCCCGACGTTGAGAAAGTATTTGTGGAAGCACATCCTCAAGATATTTTGGCAGTGCAAGCTTTACAAACGACTTTCTTAGATATATCAAAATGTGCCAACATGGCATACACGTTGACTCTAATGTAATCTGGCACTGCAGGTTGCAGTTGTTGATTGCGTCGTCACTGTTTTTGATCCGTAAAAAATTTACAAATCATCCCTAATATTTAATAATCGTTATCATAGCATTTCTTAGCGTTTTCTGTCCCCTCTCACCACTCCCACCTGTCATCGAGTGAAAACATCGGTCTTCACCTCCGTCTCTGGCTGCATGGACACAGCTGCTCCAGTTGCTAAGCCTCCTGCGGATCATCTCACCCATGCCTTGCGCTCCCTAGGTTCATCCTCTTATTTTCTCTTTTTATTTTTGGAGTAATGGTAAAATAATCCCTTATCAGTTATTTCCATTTACCCTGGCAACCGTTGCTCATTTGAGGTGTGTCAGCAGATGAAGGGAGGCGTGTACACTGGCAACTGCCTCTTATGCAAGTCTAGCTAGTAATGACGGAATGGGGCTTTATTTGAAAGATAACATGATCTGTTTTTACTGTGAAAGTGTAAAAATGTGAAAACAATGCGGACGTCAAAAGCTAACCTACTAACCAGATGTTTGTCCAACTGTCCAACTCTACTTTCCTTTTCAATAAATGTAATTAATCCTGATTGATCAAACTAGGGCCTGTCCAGGTTTATCTTGATTTCCTATTTAGCTTAACTTTTAAGGTGAATCTCCTATTTTTTTAATCTCCTAGGCAACTCACTGAAAAAGCAATCCAGGCTGAAACACTATTTGAAGCTATGTGCTGAATAGTCTTATGTCTGGAAATGCATTGGTTTTGTGAAACCAAAAAATTTGAAACGCTTTCGTTTTTTGTTTCCATACACAAACTGAGGTGTGAACGGTACGTTCTGACACTTAGGCAACATTTACACATTACACCTATTCACCCGGTCATTTTAGAAAAGAAAGCTCAATTCTGTTTTCTATAATATGACCACCACTGAAAATAAAAACTATGTTGAATTTTTGAAAGTAAAGGTCAACAAAATCAGTCAATGAGAAAAGAAGCTAAGCAACAGTTGTGTTCTTCCACTTCCATGCGCATGTTATATTTATGGCCTTGAGGGGTTGAGGGGTTGAAGGGCTGCTTCTTAAAGTTATAAAATGATATTAGAAGTGACTTGTTTATCTGAGAGGGAAAACAGCCAGCTCTGATTTGTGAATAACAAACCCTCCATCCTGTTCCTCTATCGCGCCTGTGGGTGTGTGTGCGCACGCATGTGTGTATGTGATATCCGCAGGAGCTCATGTGCTTTTAAAAGAAGGGCGCAGCTGCTGCATGTCCTGGCGAATTTTGGTTGGAGTGTGTGTTTTTCTCTTTCTCTGACTCCTCATCCCAGACTTGGACCCATAACTATGCCTCCTGCTGCTCCAAACCCCCAATGCTTCAATGCCAAAGGATCGGCTGGAATCCCCGCTGCCCAAAAACACACACAAAATATATGTGCTGTGGGCCTTCAAATCACAGAATGCAAGCACACAGGACATTCCTGATGATAGTCAATGCAATCAGCACTAATCCGGAATACAAATGAATCCAAAATGAAATAGCACTGCAAAAACATCCAAAATGTCAAAAATCTAGATTATCAAACATAAGGAAGCCTTACTAGTAAGTACAATAGGCTACTTTTTATTTAGTATTAAATAATATAAATGCTGGTAGGCCAACACCCGTCTTTATTTGCATAATTTGTTATGGACATGACAAAATGGAACATACCTGAAAAAGAAACGTTGCAAATATGACCATCAATTCAATATCTTTGAGAGTCTTTGCATTAGCATGAGATAAATAGTTCAGTATAATCCATTATCAGCTTATTTAGAAACCTATTAAATTACATCTAATTGTGTTATATAAAAGCCATCAAATTATCCTCTTCAAAAAATTCAGGTGCAAAATGTTTCAAATAACCTTATATTAATCCTGTCACCTGCGTAATGACCATGTGGGTATAATGAGTGGAGGAAGACAGGAGGGGGAAAATGAGATCTTATCGGATTGGCAAGCTGCACACTGAGCCCTGCTGTCCATTGCCAAGTCCACTCTTGGGTGATGTCAATAATCAGACTAATAGGGCAGGAGTCTTCTAGAAAGGCAGGTTGTAAGGCATGAACCTCCAAGATATGCTTGTACCAAACCTGGCAAAACTGTAATCAGGTGCACTTGATATTATAATGAGCTAATTTGCTTTTTTACAATTAGGGCTGTGACAATCATGAACCTTTCTGATGCCCCTTAAACATGTTATTAACAAACCAAATCACTCACTGCTGCGCTCTAAAGGTGTTATAAATGAAAATCAAGTAAACAGACGGTGCTCACCACTGCCCTCTAAAGGCATAAAACCACCAATCAAAACCTTTTCAAAAGGTTTTCTAAATTGCATAATATGTCTCAAGTCTTTTCCAGGTCTTTTACCTAATCCCAACAGATCCCAATTTACATTCTAGTTGCAAGTTACATAAACATATAATTAAAATATAAGTAAAACTACTGTGGAAAATAATTGTGGCTCTAATAAAAGGGCTCAGTCGATTATGAAATAATCAAGACAGGCCTATTTACAATAGCTGCATCCAGATTGCAGCACAATGACAAGGTAAATTATTTTATAAGTGCATTTTAGCTATCATATGGAAATCTGCTCCACCAGATTGGTCAGGCAATTGTAAATATACCCATTCTGTTTGCATAGAGGATGCTCCTGAGCACTCCTTTGTACAAAATCTGAAAAGGGACCTTCTGTGGCCTTGCAAAATGCAAATAAGAACTTCAAGAGCACAAATGCCCCATCAGGGACAGGGCTTACCTATTCAATGTGTAAAGGATACATGACTGGCCAAGATCAGATGGTGACTAAGCACTAAGCACGATGATCAAACTGAGGACTATCTGTATGTCGAAGCTAATCTCCACTTACTCTTGTAGACTCTTTGTCCACCCTTCAGTAAGTCTTTATGTCTTTGACCAGTTTCATTGTAAGAACTGCAAGCTCACTATTACCTTTCTGGAGAGCCTGCATACAGTCAACTAAATGCAAAGCCCTTAACAAAGAGGCTATTAGGAGAGTGCAAGCTCAACTGTTCTCTAATGTCCCCTCCCACCATTAGAGGTGAAACAATCGTTCCATGGCAAAGCGAAGCAGGCCATCAGCAACTGCATTGTTTGGATCGTTGCTCAGGTCTAATACGAAGGGGCTTCATTATTCCCCGAGCATAGATTGTAGGGTGTGGAGAAGGGATAGAGGGGCTCTTTTATATGCTAATGAGGCCTTGTTTTGGGAGATAACTGGAAGCACCTTCGTCATACAAAGAACTATTTTCAGATTTATGATTTCCGATTCTAGCTTCCTGACCTGCAAACAAAGGTCTCTTAACAGTTCAGACTGGACCTCTGCTGCCCACCGCCAGGAGTGAAAGGTTTCTAAGCTGTGCTTCATTTTTCTCCCCCAATACACTTGTGCCCTGTTCCCCCTTTCTGCTTCTCACTTTCGTGGAATAAACATGATTGACGCTTGCCTTTGGGTATTTGCTATTTGCCGGAGTGTGTTTTGTTAAGTGCCGGTGTTTGGGACACAGTGAGTGGTACACAGAAACACAGACAAATAGCCACTACTCTCTACGGAGCTGCCAGCATGCAAGATGTAGGAGGAAGATTACCATACCCCCCTCCCGGCCCCAAGTGCTGGTCATGAGCCACAGAAAAATGTTTGACATGTACAGTGGGTACAGCAGTAAGGGAATTCCATGTTGAATGCTGCATGGCATGTATAAGAGGAAAAGGCAAGATGTAAATAATGCGGTGATGCATAAAAAAACATACGCAGCACTGAAACCCAGCTGTATGAGACTTTTAGGAAGGACAAGAATGAAAATGGCATGTTTGTGAATGCACTGAGCGCGTGAAGAACAATTCCCTGACAAACAACAGGGTTGAAAAAAATAAAAGACAGGAGAACAAAATAATGGATTATTTTGTAATTAAACAAAAAAGCAAAAATATTACAACCAGCAACCCACAGACTGCCTTGAGTGTTCTGTTTGAAGTGGTCTGCTTTCCTGAGTCCTGAGTGTCAAATTACTTCCACTCAAATGTAATGTTATGACACCTTATGACATTTTTACGACACACAATATTCCACAACATTTCATTTTTCTTTTTTTTTGTACGTTTTTTGTACGGTTTGTACGGTTCATGTATAAGAGAGAGAGAGAGAGAGAGAGAGAGAGAGAGAGAGAGAGAGAGAGAGAGAGAAAGAGAGAGAGCCTTTGACCACTGAAATATCTAGTACTAAATAGTATGCTGACTTTGATTCAGTGAAAGAGAGTTGATTATGCTCTCTGTGTGAATGTTGTTCTGTGTTCTTTGAGTACTGATTATATCCATCACAGTATGTGACATTATTTGATATGACATGATACATTTTGCCATATTGTCTGCCTCTATTAGAAGGCCATTCTAAAACAAATGTATAAGGCAAAATGCATGTAAATGTGTTTATTCATCAAGTCAAGCTCTGTTCTGTTACAGAAAGGAAGAATGTGAAAGATGTGTTATCATCATACATTTTAATCTTAGAAATGTTTGATTTTTTTTTAAATAAACAAACTTAAGTCATGTTCAATTTCTTACTGAGCTTTTTCTGAAAGATTTAAAAAAATATTTCTACTATTTTACATTAAGCCAAACCAAGTTATCATGCAACAACAGAAGTTGTCTGACAAACATGGAGGGCTAAATCCTAGCATGATAACATACCATCTAAAATGTCAGATCTAAAACAACTGAAGACAGACAAGAGTTTCTTCATCTGTTTTTGTTAATGTTGATATCTGCAGTGGATGGTCCCAGGAATGGGAAGCTATTCAGTCTCCGCAGTGGCCTCATCAGTAATCAATGTCTGGCTCTAGATTCTTACCCTAGAAGACAATGTCTTACATATAGGCCCCTCTTAACTGAAAGTATCGCTCTGATGGTTTTCGGGGCCGCTGGCAGCATTTTTTGTCCTCTTTCCTCCACTTTCTTGTTCATAACTGCCCAACCATTGGCATTTTATTCCTTCCAATGCGGCACATGAGGCCGAAACAAAATATCGGAGCAGTGTGACTACATCTCTCTTCTCCATTCCTCTCTGGCCTCCTCTCTGAGACTAATTCAATAACGGCTGGCCTCTGCAGCACTTAGGCTGTGATTTAGAAGCTGCTTCTTGGGCCATTGCTGTGTTCTAACCGCTACTTATTGTGACCGGCACCTCGGGGGGTACGGCAGCCATCAATACCGCTTTGCCTTTGTTTGCTGGTTTCTGCCAGTTTTTTTTCCCCCTTCCTCTTTGATTCAGTACTTCGACAACCCCCAACTTCTGTAAACACCCGGCATGCACAACAAACATCGCAAACACTTTACTTAATTACTATTGATGCACTTTTTTCTCGAGTCAGTGCAATTTGCGAAGCTCTGCAGCTGTGGGAGACACGGAATTGAATGGGTTTTTTTCTTTCTTTCTTTTTTTTCTTACAAAGGCTTGGATTGAAAACCATACGTGCATGCATTTGTTATTCATTTGTAGTGCGGACTTCTTTAATGTACACAATGTTCCTCCACATTCTTTTTGATGAAAATATCTGCCCTATGTATTAGAGTTCTGGAGGACACTAGATGTGTTTTAAAGTTTACAGTAAGCTAAGATTACACCGTCATTTCTACTATAACAAATCCTCCAGCCTTACTGTTTTGTCTTTTTAAACATTAATTTGAGTTTGGCTTGAATGCATGCCGTGAGAGAGAGAGAGAGAGAGAGAGAGAGAGAGAGAGAGAGAGAGAGAGAGAGAGAGAGAGAGAGAGAGAGAATACCCTGCTGACTGATTTGGATTTCACCACCTTACCGTGTCCTTAACTCAATACACTTGTAAACACTACTACGCTTGTGGAACAGGAAATCGCTTCAGCCATGCCGTTTTCCCCTAAATTTTAATGGCATTTTAGTGTCCCAGACCTTGCTGTTTGTAATTGGTCAGCTAATGATTCTAAGTCTGTCACTTAATTATATTAATGATCCAATAATCTAGTAATTATTTAGTAATTATTTAATTTGACACCCTTTTATAGCAGTTTAATTTAATTCATATAGCACATTTGAGAGATCATGCTGGTGTAGGTTTCCTCTCTTGCAGTGATTCTCAGTAAAGCAATCTGGATGCAAATGAAATATTTGTGTTTGATCCATATTAAGGATTTCATTCTGGTTTTGTCCCTTTAAACACAGATTTGACTTTGACTTGAGGGACTATATTTTTTAGCCATGCCTTTTCTCCTAAATTCAAATGCCAGGCAGCAGGTGGGAAAACGGAATAGCTATTTACACTTTAATTGCTCTCATGGCACATTTTGTCCTATTTCTTGAAAAGTTTGGGCTGAGATTCGTCTTGCATGAAGGTCACAGGAGACAGACAGCAGGCAGAGTGGTGGGCCATGCAAGGACCTGGCATGAAAAGACTAACAACCACTTCAAGACAGACGTTACTGGGGCAGTTGTGTTGCTTTGCACCACTGTAAACCAGGGAAGGCCTGTGAGTGCTGCGTTAACGGCGGGGCTGTTGAGGAGGCAGGCAGCAGCCCTTACCTGGGCACGCACGCCTGAGATTCAGCCTCGGGAGCGTCTGGGGCAGGGCAGCAGAACTGATGCAGCACCGTCTGGTTCCTGTTGGAGTAAGAGAGAGAGAGAGAAAGAGAGAAAAAGAGAGATAGTAAGACTACAAAATATATTTGGTTGTTAATCATTACCTGAA
>JBBPDE010225474.1:0-13126 GCA_037974605.1 Nannopetersius ansorgii | reverse complement strand
GTGTGTTTGTGTGTGTGTGTTTGTGTGTGTGTGTGTGTGTTTGTGTGTGTGTGTCTTTGTGTGTGTGTGTGTGTGTAGAGGTCACTGAGGATCTCTGGACCTCTTTGCCATAGCTGGTCGTCCTGCAGCTGTTCAGAAACACAGATAAGGAGCAAAACGACACTACCAGTCAAAAGTAGTTTTGTTTATTAACCCCAAAATGTCTTTTTTATTTGTTCACTACTGACCTACAAAATGCCCTAATATAATTATAATTATAATAAGGATTACCAGACCAGTGTTAGAAGTTTAAGGAGCTATTAAGGGCTGAAACAGAGAACGAGTGCATTTAAAGTTAAAGGACAGTGTAGAATTTGACTCTGCAGACCTGCACTGTTACAGATTCTTTTACTTTAGACGGGAAACTGAGTTTATTTCACAGGTTATCATTTATAGTTGTTCACTCAACAACTGCCCAGTTTAACAAGAATAAAAATCTGCAGTTTATGAAATAAATGGATAAAAACCTGTTGTGTGTAAATTCATCGGACTCACATTTGAACCGCTGCCTGTCAAAACCACTCTGAGCTTTTTGTTTCCGTCGGATACAGCCAGAACAAGGATATTTCTGTTTGGGAACAATTTGGAACAATATATAGGTTTGACTGTTGCCGTGCTTTTCTCATCTGCCTCAACATATTCCGCATATTTGCCTCCATTCGTTAGAAAGACAGCAGGAGAAATGAATGAGGCGCAGTGCAGTAGCTATACATCCAATAAGAGAAGAGCTCATTTACAAATAACAGTCTTAAAGGCACAGTAAAAGAAACGTAATAAAGAAAGGAAATGGTGTAGAAATTAAATAGGATTACATACAAACATTAAAAGCGGAAAAAGAAAATACAATAAAATGGCAGCTATAGCGACCCCATGGCGGCGCAGTGGGTAGCACCTCCAGGGTTGGAGGTTTAAATCCCAGTCCGGGTTTTGAGTGTATGGAGTATTCATGTTCTCCTCGTGGTGGCGTGGGTTTCCCCTGGGGTCTCTGGGTTTCTCTCACAGTCCACAGATGTGCGTCAGGTGAACTAGGGATACACCAGGGTGAGTCCCTGCTTCGTGCTCGTAGACCCAGGGATGGGCTCCGTCACCCTAGTAAGGATTAAGCAGTTACAGAAAATTAATGAAATATTGGATATAGCTTTTAAGCAATAAACAGTTTATCTAAGTTAAAATCAGTTTTAAAAAATCTTTTTTCGCATAATTGACATTACACACTCATTGGCCACATTAGAAACACCTATCTTACAGCTCCGTTACAGACTGAGGTCCAGGCACAGTTATTGAACTCGGTCATTTAAGGTAAACTAAAGAAAAAAAAACTCCCCCAGTGAAGCTCCACGTGTCTCTGAGTGTTTATATGGATACTGATGATGGTACTATAGTGGATCTGAACTAAATCACTTTTCTCTGGGGACTATCTTAACCTCACAACGCCCTGCATGTATCCCTCCCCCACGAACGTGTTGAGTTTTAGAATCAACTGATCTCAGATGTCGCCCAAAGCATCTTTCTGGAATAACCTTCTGTGAGGAATCTTTTAGAGTCACCTACATTGTGCAGAATTCTGATTTGGTGCGAGTTCACATGCGTGGCGCTGTGAAGCCTCCAGTCCTGCAGAGGGTGGTGGTGGAGCGCTACAGCTCTCCAGTGAATGGAGCTAAAGGGTGAGATCAGCCTGGGAGCTTCACTCTGGTCCACTTCTCTTCTCCTGAGCAGCTGAGGCTCCAGAAGTTTTGGATTTTTTTTGGAAAGTTCCCAGCAGAACTTCAGCAGGGATGGGGATCAGGAAGAAGAGCAGCAAGAACCCAGCCGTCCTGAGCCACGAGTTCATCATCCAGAATCATGCAGACATTGTCTCCTGTGTGGCCATGCTCTTCCTCCTGGGGCTCATGTTTGAGGTTTGGGTTCTTCTCTTTATTTAATCCATGGATAATAAATGCATAAAATAAACATTATTCATTTTCTGGAAAAAAAAAAGCTCAGATGGTCTTAGGTCACTATTGGTCTCACCATTACTAATTATTCTCACTCTTTGCTTCCTTATGGACGTGGCTGGAGTTGACTTATTGTATTTTTTCCGTTCCACCTTAAATAGCGCAGCAGTTGCATTCTGGTGCCTGACGCGCCAGAATGCAACCGCTTCACTATTTAAGGTGGAACGGAAATATTCGATTACGCCAACCTCAGCTTCGATTTAAAGCTTAATTTTAACCCTAACCACATTTTACACCTATACAATACCAACTCCTTTCATTTGTCCCAACTTGACTCCAAAAAAAACGAGCATTTATTCTATTGTTTCTATCATTTGTATTATTTTGGTCAATTTCTATCATTTTTGGAGGGCTTATCTTCATTAAAAACAGTACAGTAAACCTTAACTGTTAATTTAATTAGTGTTTGTAGTCATTCAGACCCAATAATGAGGCTAATAAAGAGTATCTGTGCTTTTTATTATAGTGGTTTATTCTAGGGAGCGTGTGTGAGAGGCTTTAGTGTTACGTGGCAGTCAGTGAACGCTCAGAACACACACAGACTTACTCACGTACACACCGAGTGGGGAGACTGCTGTCATTACTCACACACTGTTCCAGCACCTGGGTTTACTCTGTTTGGGCTGGTTTTGTTGACTTTGTTCTCTCTGTTTTTATTTCTCTACGAAAAGAAGCGCCAGCCGTTAGTGAAGCACCAGGTGCATCATGGGAAATGTAGTTTTTGAACGATGTGGTTAAAAACTAGCCAAATAACAGAAGATTGTGCTGGAACCTACAGTACTTTTGCAGTAACAGGACAGTAAGTTGCCAATAAAAGTAAACTGACTGAACAGGTCCTCAGTGCCTGTGCCGCACTGTGTAATATATGTATTCAGTTCATTGGAGTGGACAGTCCAGTCAGTAATATAAATTGGCTTGAGGAGAAGGAGCTGTTTGCTGTGCCGTCCAGAGCCACAACACCAGTATAGATGTGGAAAATAAGTGTATGATATTATACTGGGGAGAGTTCTGGCTCATTCAGCAGAGACCAGGTCCTGCAGTTCAGATAAAAAGTGCTGAAGGAGCTGAGATAAGAACAAACACCAACATGCAGATTGAGATGTAGATTAAAAAATAAAACATGTTCCAAAGGGCATAAGGACACTGAAGGCTGTGTGTGTGTGTGTGTATGTATGTATATATATATAAAATCTGTAATTTTGTCACCATTGTTTTATACACTATTGACCACACTTAATTGAAAATTCAAACAAACAAAAATACATGTAAATTATTTATTATACCTTGGCAATGTTAAACTACACAACACTCATTATTTTACAACTGCAACAATTAAAACAGTGATGTTGAGAGAGAGAGAGTGAGAGAGAGAGAGAGAGAGAGAGAGTGTGTGTGACTCTTTCATCCATTAGTACCTGAATCAGGAGTGAAGCTGCTGGAATACAGACCATAGAAAGCTGCTCTACCCACACTACTGCACTCACAACACATGTGGAGGCATTTCTTAGTTCAGGAAAGAATAGCAACCTGTGCGTTTTACACACACATACTGCTGCAAACTGTACAAACAGTGAACAGGAAAAAAGGGGAAAATGCTGTCTTCTTTTTTCCATGGCTCTAATATATGTATATATAATTCACAGTTCAGAATTATAATTATTTATAATTATAAATAATAATTATTTGCGGAAACCGCAGATATCCTTCGCTTTCCTGCCCCCCCTGTACTTGGAGGCGGGAGGTCTAAAAGTAGTCAGTCCAAGAACGTTATTTATTTCTCCTTGCTGCTGATTGGCTGCTGCCTTGTGATGCATCTCTGGTAGCTGCAGTCCAGAATCTGGACTGTTCTCTTGTTTTTTGTTTTGTTCTGCTTAAAGCCCTGCATTTTTATTACTGTAAATGTTAATTTATTACTGTATTTACATATTTGCAGTGATGGTGGAAATAAACTCCAGCTTTTCTAAATGCAGCTCCGCCTGAAACACCTGCAGTAGATCATGTGTTTGTGAAGAAAGCTGAGGCTATTTTGGTTCTGCTCTTCGTGTCTTAAGACGCTGACCGAGTGAGGACTTGCTCTTCTTTTCCAGATCACGTCTAAGATCGCTGTTCTCTTCATTACGGTCCAGTACAACGTCACGGTGACCGCGGGCGGTGAGTCATTAATATTCATGTGCCACTGGAACTCAGGGGAGCATTTGTATTTTGGTTTGATTGTTTGCTGAGATTAACCGTCTGATTTAATTGCTGTACTGAAAACCTGCTGAATATTTTTTTTGTGCTGCTCTACTCTCAGAGCAAAAAGGGTTCTACCAGGGGTTCTCAAGCATGGAACATCTGGGGTCTGGCTTGAGAACCACTGCCTGTTTGCACTGAAAAAGGTCCCTTGACATATGGAAGGTTCTTAGATGAATACTGGAACCCATCTTGGTGCAATTAAAGAAGTGTTATGGTGCTTGTCTAAAGAACCTTTTGAAGTTTAATACACACTTCATAAAGTAGATGAGGGTGGAACATCGCAACCACAATTGTGGACTGATTCTGTACCTGTGTGTGTGTGTGTGTGTGTGGGGGGGGGGTTTATCAGAAGGTCCAGAGGAAACTACTGTAAACTACTTCCACCATGGTCTGAAGGATGTGGCCACCATCTTCTTCTACATGCTGGTGGCCATCATCATGCACGCCATAATCCAGGAGTACGTTCTCGATGTGAGTTAAGACTATTCTCTCACTGTTACAAATTATTATAACTACATATGTATTATAGTTAGAGCTGCACCATATGGACAAAATATCAGTATTGCTGTTTTACTGCTGCATGTTGTGATTGATTTTTTGTAATGATTTTAAAGAGCCTGTATCTATTTTCTGGTATTAAAATGATTTAAAGTCTGTAAATACTGCTTCAAATGGTACATTGAATCCCCCATCTGTGCAGTCCATATATGGAAAGTAAGCTGAAAAAACAGCCCTTATTCAAAAGTTTTTGTGATGTCACAAAACCAACTAATTTAAATATATCTCCTTATTCAGGCTACAGCAGTTTTGCTTCACACATTCATGCATTGATTCACCAACACATTTAACAGTTAATAATTACTCCTCTGTGATTGGTCATCCCGTCAAACACTGATTAGTTAGAGGCTCATTTGCATATTGCAACCTTCTGTGATCAGTATTGCAGAGACCAATATCATGATAATGATCAACAGATATGGTGCAGCTTTGTTTTTGTGTTTATTGTATTCTCCTGAGCGCTGGGTGAGGTGTGGTGTGTTTGTTCCTTGTGCAGAAGATCAACAGGAAGATGCACTTCTCCAAAACCAAGCACAGCAAGTTCAATGAGTCGGGGCAGCTCAGCGCCTTCTACCTGTTTTCCTGCGCATGGGGCTCCAGCGTCCTGCTCTCGGTGAGGCCCCCTCCTCACACTGCTGCCCCGGGGGGCATGTCCTCACTCTGCTGGGCCACTAATGTTCCTCTGTTTCCTTGCAGGAGAACATCCTGTCCAACCCTGTCAGCCTTTGGGAGGGATACCCTCACACCCTGATGCCGTGAGTAGCTCTCCCTGCAGGCTGAACTTCAGTCACTCATCACACCAGCATTTATTTCAAACGCTCTTCTGTTATTCTATTATGTTTCATGTTCAGAGTGGAACTGGTGTAATTGTTTAAGGTGAAACATAAAACGTAAAGAGGCTGTAAAAGATTGGTCGATGGGGTAAGATTCAGTTATTTGTAAGCGACATTAGCCTCATAGCTCCAGTGCTAAAGCTAAAGAAGTTAAACTTCAGAACATCTCAGCTGATTAGCCACTGTATAGAAGCAGGGGTGAACTATCACTTAATGATTTTGTCATGGTGGTATTGGTGATGATGGCGATTATGATAATAATGGTGGTGATTATTATGATTGTCATTATAAAGTGGTGATGATAATAATGATGGTGGTGATTTAATGGTGCTGAAGATGATTACAGTGGTGATGGTGGTGATGGTGGTAGTGGTGATGATGTGGATTATGATAATAATGGTGGTGATTATTATGATTGTCATTATGAAGTGGTGATGATAATAATGATGGTGGTGATAAATGGTGCTGAAGATGATTACAGTGGTGATGGTGGTAGTGGTGATGATGTGGATTATGATAATAATGGTGGTGATTATTATGATTGTCATTATGAAGTGGTGATGATAATAATGATGGTGGTGATAAATGGTGCTGAAGATGATTACAGTGGTGATGGTGGTAGTGGTGATGATGTGGATTATGATAATAATGGTGGTGATTATTATGATTGTTATATGAAGTGGTGATGATAATAATGATGGTGGCGATTTAATGGTGATAAATGATGCTGAAGATGATTACGGTGGTGATGGTGGTAGTGGTGATTATGTGGATTATGATAATGATGGTGTTGATTATTATGATGAACGTTATGGTGATGAAGATGTCCATTATGATAACTTGGGTGTTGATGATGAAGTGGTGATGATAATGATGGTGGCGATTGAATGGTGATGAAAATGGTGCTGAAGATGATTATGGTGGTGATGGAGTGATCATGGTAATGATGGTGAGGATGAGGGTAATGTTGATGGCGTTGATGGTGGTGGTAAAGGTAATGAAAGTGATGGTGGTTTTGATGGTAATGAAAATGGTGGTAGTGATGGTGATGATGGTAAAGGTAATGAAAGTAGTGGTGGTATTGATTGTAATGGTGATGATGGTAAAGGTAATGAAAGTAGTGGTGGTGATGAAGGTGGTGGTGGTAGTGATGGTGATAGTAAAGGTAATGAAAGTGGTGGTGGTAGTGATGGTGATAGTAAAGGTAATGAAAGTGGTGGTGGTAGTGATGGTGATGATAGTAAAGGTAATGCAAGTGGTGGTGATAGTGATGCTAATGGTGATGTGGTAGTGATGGTAATGAAGGTGGTGGTGGTAGTGATTGTAGTGGTGATGGTAATGAAAGTGGTGGTGGTAGTGATTGTAATGGTGATGGTGGTGATGGTAATGAAAGTGGTGGTGGTAGTGATGGTGATGGTGGTTATGATGGTAATGAAAGTGGTGGTGATAGTGATGGTAATGGTGATGATGACACTCCCCTTTAAACCTGTTTAGCTTTACAGTTTTAAGGAACAGATGAGGACTTGAGCTCTGATGTACGTTGCTCTGAATGAGAGCGTCAGCTAAATGCCGTAAATGTGATGGTGGTGGTGATTAGTGGTGCAACATTAGTGGTGCGCCTGAGCGCTTTTGGAAAGAAGGAGAAAGCGACGAGCCTAGCGTTTTCCACACGTTTTTAGGCATCTTCGTCTTTTTGGGGAAAAAAAAAACCTCATGTCTACTTTGCTTTCTTTCTTTCTTTTTTTGATTTTGTGGACAGTTTTATTTTATTCTCCATGTTCAAAGTAAGAAGCAAAAATACCTTAAACTGCATTTTAAAGTTGTTTTTGATTGTGTCCACATTAAAGGAAATAATTATGCCCTATATTGTCGTTATATAATTGTGTGGAATGTTTTTAATGGGCAAAAATACTTAAATAAATAAAGTCTTTTTTTGCTGATCCAAAAACAGATCCGATCCGTGACTTAAAACCATGATCCGATCCGAACTGTGATTTTTTTTTTTTGATCCGTTGCACCACTAGTGGTGATGGTGATAATGGAATTAGTGATAATGATGTAATGCTGTTCTCCAGGTTCCAGATGAAGTTCTATTATATCTGTCAGTTGGGTTACTGGCTCCATGCTCTTCCTGAGCTCTACTTCCAGAAGACCAGGAAGGTGAGTGAACTCAACCAGTCGCTTCCGGCAGCGTTATTTCAGGCGTGTGTGTGGAATGTTAAATGACATCACTTCCTGTCATTGTCGAGACATATTTATCTCTCCAGGGACTTCAGTGTTTATTGAAGAATACAAATTAAAATGTTACTTTATGTGGATCTGTATATGTATAAACGCTAAAGTGATGTATGAATGTTAAAATTATTTAATAAAAATAATTAGGCGACGTGTAGTTGGATACTTAGTGTGTGTATGTTTTGCAGGAGGACATTCCCCGTCAGTTGGTTTACATCAGTCTGTATCTCGTCCACATCGCAGGAGCTTACATCCTCAAGTACGTTCAACTTTTATTCTACACCATTGATTTGAATTTCATTTTAACTTCTGTTGCACTGAAGCTGAAATTCAGGACACATTTGACTGAAAATCAGGTTTTAAATTTTACATTTTGTCTGAATAAGTGTGAGATTGCTGACAGCACCTCCCAGGCCGATGATGAGGGAAGAATATCGTTTTGTTTTTAGCAGCTGCAAAGTACTATTTAATCTCATGTTAGTGTAGATGTGAGGTTTGTCTAGTCGGGGGTGGTGTCAGCAGTAGGATGTGTATAGCCTCTTTTTGTTGTGATCAGGTTACTGAGGTGTGTGTGTGTGTGTGTGTGTGTTTCAGTCTGAACAGGCTGGGTCTGGTGCTGTTAGTTCTGCATTATTTTGTGGAGATGCTGTTCCACGTGTCCAGGATCATCTACTTCAGCAATGAGGAGCGGCAGGCGGGGTAAGTGTGTCACACGCACACTCTCCTCTCTCTCACACACACACACACACACACACACCTCCGACTACCACCTCACATACACTGCCTGATCTCAGGCACCTGACCTCTCCCCACACCTGCCCAGGGGTGTCCAGTTGTGCCCATCGTGTATCCTCTCCTTCCGTGTGTCAGGGTTTGTGGTTCTCAGTGGTTTTAGTGTTCCTGGGGTGTGGCTTCAGGTCTGAGCTGAGCGTCACTTATCCTGATTCACACAAATTAGATTTAATGTCTGAGACTCAGCCTCAGCTGCCCCCTTCCTGTTTTTGTGTTTACATTATTTATTAAGTAAAATCATGACTAACAAGATCAATGAATGCAGGAAAACCAAGAACTTGATGTCAAAAAAGGGAGTGGGTGTGGCTTTGGTCTTTACTCTCGGTTTTTGATTTGGGATAAAACCTGTTCCTTCAGGTTTTATTTGTCTGAACTGGTTATTGTAAACCAGCGAGGGCAACCAGATCAAGTGGGTGTTGGAAAAGTTCTGAGGGGCAGTGATCTGTAAACATGCTTCGACTCATTTTGTGCGTGTGTGTGTGTGTATGTGGGCGTGCAGGTTTAGCGTGTGGGCCGTGCTGTTTGTGCTGGCCCGGTTGTTGACTCTGTCTCTGTCTGTGCTGACGGTGGGCTTTGGCCTGGCTGGAGCTGAACAGCAGGGACTCGACCTCAGCGAGGGAAACTTCAACATCCTGTTCATCAGGTACAACCAGAGCCACCTTAAAGCGCCTTTATTACCCTCTATATATATGTGTATATATACTTTGCGCACTCTACATACCCTATACTCTGTATGCAATCTGTGCACTCTATCCACTCTTCATACTCTATATGCACTTTACATATTCTTTAAACACTATATGTACACTACTTTTTATACACTTTACACTCTGTACTTTATTCATTCAGTATACACTCTATACACACTCTTTTGTAAGCTCCATATACTCTTTGTATGCTCCATACCCTCTATATACAATCTGCATACTCCTTATACATTTCATACTCTATACTTCATATTAGGGCTGCACGATATTAGGAAAACATGCGATATGCGATAATGTTGTTGTGTTGCGATGGTGATATCACATGTGATAAGTAAGTAAACACTTAGCCTTTATAATGTTAATGCTTTTTTGCTTTGGGTTTGCTGGTGATATAGATTAGAACAATTTAAAATCTTTTATATTATAATACATATATAAAACATATTTTATATTAAAAGTTCTTAGCCAGAAAAAAATAGCAAAATCATCACTGGGCAGTTTCTTCATCTTCTGTGTCTTCACAGAAGATGAAGAAACTGCCCAGTGATGATTGTGCCCTCTTCTCTGTGGCACTGGGTGAAGAGCTCTGGAAAAACACCATTTATTGCAGTTCAGTCAATAAATGCGATATGGATATTTTTTCACAATATGGATATTGCGCATGTTATCGCGATGACTATAAATTTGCGATATATTGTGCAGCCCTACTCCATATGTACTCCATGCACTCTATATACTCCACACGCACTATGCATATACTAGATATATCCCGATACTGAAATTTTAAACTCGATACCAATACTAAGGATGCTGCTCGATACTATTTTCGATAATACAGGGGGAGAAAAAACAAAGGAACTTTTTAATAAATCATTTAAGTGTGCTCACAGGACCCTTGCGCCAGTTCTCTGTGGAGGAGAGCTTCGCGACCGGTCTCGTGCGATAGTTCTCGGGGAGCTGAGGGTGTTTCATTTCTTGCCATTAGGTTTTTCCCTAGTCGAGCTGCGGGGCAAAATGCTCTGTTTTAGCCGGATTAGAACTTGGCAGGGCATTTAAAGGCACACAGTGCTTTTTCTTTTGCTCCCACCCTCCATAAAGAATAATGCGTGAATGTATTGGGCTTATAACTCCGGATCCCCATGAGACCTTATTGTCATGTAAACATTGGGTCATCCAGATATCCCGGGGAGGGGCTTCCCGCTTCAATGCCTGTTCAAAATTGTTGTACTAAAACCCAAAACTGACTAATACATAAATGTTAAAACTGATGTTTAAGTATTGAGGTCAGTGCTAATTGATATTGAAGTCAATACTAAATTTTAGAATTGATTAGTATCTGAGAATCAACACTATCTATACACCCTTCATATGCTCCATACAGTCTGTATGCTCCTATACAGAGTGGATCAGAATGCTGCCTGGTTTTTTGTCTGTCTGGTCTGATGGATGTATGCTTTGCAGGATGACGGTTCTGGCTGCGATCTGCACTACTCAAGCCTTCATGATGTGGAAATTCATCAACTTCCAGCTGCGGCGCTGGAGAGAAAATGCCCAGAACACCTCCCAGAAGAAGAAGACCACCTCCACCAAGAACAAGAGTAGGAAAGGTCAGAGCTCACTTCTGCACTTCCTCAGTTTACTCAAAACTCCACATCTCCTTGCATTCCAGCCTGACACAACTTCAGTTACACAATCCATGTGAATCCAATGTATTATGTAATCTTGTGTGAAGTAAACAAAATATTAGAAAATGTTTGCTAATAATGGATTCCGTTAATAAATATTAAATTCATGAAATAAATCAATAGGTTAAATAATCATGTCCTTATTTATTACTTTTTTCAGCGAATGGTGTGAACGGTTCGGTCAGCGCTAATGGAGCTGACTCGCCGAGAGCCCGGAAAGAGAAATCCTCCTAAGTGACCCCCTGCTGCCTGTCCCGCTCTCCCAGCCCCTTCCGGATCATTCCCAGCCCCTTCCGGATCATTCCCTGCGCAGATGTCTGGTCTAGCAGGGCCCCTGTCCTGCAGCTCCCCCCTTCCCTGCTCTGGACAACCCCCTCCCCACACTGCCCCCCCAGGCAAGTCAGAGCAGGGAAGAGTGGAAACTCTGCAGGGGCCTCTGAGTCTGGGACGGCCCTGGACCCTCCTGTTACCACGGCAATGGAGCGACTTTTCGTAGATCCGCATCCCAGAAAACCTCATTGACCACCTGCGGCAGCAAGAAGCGCCTCTGGAAGAGTCCTGCGGCCTCTTGTTTGTTTTTGTTTGTTTTTGTTGTTGTTTTGAAGTGGGCATTTCCCAGACTGAGAGGGGTCCAAGCGCTGCTTTCTGTATGCTTGAAGCTTCATCCTACATTTCCCAACATGCATTGCGAGCCGTGACTCAGCTGTGCCAAAACGAGAGGCGAGAAAAACTAAGTGCCTAATTAAACCAAAATGTGCGAAACGTCGACGCGCCTGCGCTCAAGCGGCGAGATTCAGGTGCTCTCTTCAGATTCCAAGGTGTGTGTTTGTTTGTGTCCAGTGTTCTCCATGATGGCTGAAGTCTTGTCCGAGTTGACTTGTGCTATTCCACTAGAAAATATTGAGATATTGTTCAATTACTGTTTAGTGCCACAGTGCCCCCTGCTGGTCCACTGCCAAAGCGGTTCTGTCCAAACGGAGAAATTCCTGTTAAATTTAGGAATAAAACTTGCCTTTTTCTCTGTTGTCCACTCTACCACTCGCTGCTTGTGTTTGTTACACCTGGCTTGAGAATTTTCTTAAGAATTTATTTTGTTCTAAGAAAAACAATAAACGGTGGATGAAATACGAATTGAAATTTGCTTGTTTATTTTTTTCCCACTCTGTCCCGTCGCTTCTGATTAGTACTACAGTTTAATAGGGAACTCCTGTTTTAACCGATTCCTTTAAATGTTTATTATTTACAGCACTTTGTAACTTTGTTTTTGAAAAGTGCTATATAAAGATTATTATATTATTATTATTATTTATTATTAGCAGCAGTAGTAGTAGTACTAGTAGTATTTATTAAAGACCAGTCTGGACTAGGTTTACTTTACTTTCGCTTTGGAGTTTCGCTTCTCTGCCCTCTAACAGCAGACCGCTCTCCCCCGCCCATCTAGAAAACTATTGAAAAATCTCATAAAGACACTTGACCCAAGTTATCAACTGTCTGGCCACAAATATTTTCAGAAAGCGCTACCGGAGTTGTACATTTCAGAGAGACACGGTGGCCAACCAGCTAACTAGTGTGAGTCACTTCTCTACAACTGCAGATCTGTGGTCCAGCAGAACGTGTGAACCTTATCTCAGTTTAACAGTTTATTACATCCATTAGTGGGAGTTTGTGTGAAGTTTGTGCCTCCAAACGCGCTTTTTCCAGGATGATCATACAGGAGAGATACTTTCACAGGAGCCGAAAGATCTCATATATTAAAATTTAATAGTTTGTTAAACCTTGTTTAAAATAAGGCATTTACTGTATAAACCTTTGCTTTAATTAGTTAAAATAGTTATTTTATGCAAAAAAAGGGCAGAATTGAATGTTTTGTACAGTGTCTTGAAGGAAATTTCAAGATATCAAGCTATATATCCTATATATAATGTGTGTGTGTGTATATATATATATATAGGGGCGGCACGGTGGCGCAGAGGTTAGCGCTGTTGCCTCACAGCAAGAAGGTCCTGGGTTCGAGTCCCGGGTTGGGCGCAGGGTCTTTCTGTGTGGAG
>JBBPDE010225457.1:0-13127 GCA_037974605.1 Nannopetersius ansorgii | reverse complement strand
GGGACCCAGTGGTGGTGTGCTGGAGGTAGGATTCGAACCTGTGACCTCTTGGTCTGTATCCTACCCACTGAGCTACCTCCACCTTTCTCTTGTGTTTTTTACTTAAATAACACATCTGACATGAGGCTTGAACAAATACAGAAATACTTCCAAGTTATTATAATGACTAATCATAATAAAACATAACAAAACTGAAAGACTAAGTACTTACCAACCACACTAGCATCAAAGTGGTTGACGAAGGCCTCCAGGTCTTTATCGTTGTGCAGAGACACGGAGTCGGGGCCTGCTTGTTTTTTCATATATTCCACAATTCCATCTGGGAAAGAAAGATTTTACAATCCTGTTCTGTACTGTAGTATGAAGACCAAAACATTCCCAAATATTCTATATATGGGAATGTCCCAAAACATCTATAACGGTGTGCATCTATATAAATTTAAATAATATTATTCAGGTCAAAACACCCTCCCACTGTGTCTCATAAGGGGTTTCACAATCCTGGTTCTGTAACACACAAGTGCTAGTATTTTTCTTGCACTTTTTAACCTCATAAATCAAAACAAATGATTCAACTAAACAACTACAGAATCCCACAATGGAAACTATTCTAGTCACCGAAGGGCTTTATACAGCCAAATCAGCTAAACTGTTGTTTTCAGTTCGAATCTTTCTGTAGCTTGCTCACCAACCACAGACTCACAGGTTATGCCTGGCAACAGTCTGCATCCTACCTCAAGGGTCACAATTACCAGATGTCATGGAAAGGATCCATGTCTGGCCCATGAAGTCTCACCATTGGGGTTCCCCTGGGCTCAGTACTCAGCCCCCTTCTCTTTTCCTTATACACTCGCTCTCTTTGTGTTATGTCATCACATGGTTTCTCCTACCACTGTTATGTTGATGACACTCAACTCTTTCTGAATTTCTGAAACTATATCCCTGCAAGGCAAGAGCTCCTGCACATCCCAGGTGATGCATCCCAAGGAGCTGACCCGTCATCACTTTTGAGAATGATTTTTGAGAATGATGATCTCTCATTTTCATCTCACATTAATGATCTATTCCAAACATGCAGGTACAGGATAATAAGGAATAGTAATAATAATAATAATAATAATAATAATAATAATAATAATAATAATAATAATAATTTAAATAAAAACGACAAAAAACAAGCTGAAGGTGAAGATGCAGACGAAGAAGAAGAAATAGAGCAAGAAGAAGAAAATGTCTTTTAAAATAAAAGTTAAGAAGATGCTTCAGTAAATATATACATGATTTTGAAAATGGTTGAAATGAAAGTGAAATGTGGTTAACACACACACACACACACACACACACACACACACACCTGCTGAACGGGGACCATCATATGATGACGACTCCACGCCATTCCTAAAGATTTTGAGAGTGGGATATCCGCTGACCCCAAACCGCCCGCAGACCTGTGTGTTAGTCGTACAGTCCACCTGCAGGAGACCGGACACACACCGCCTTCAGAAAACAAACAAACTAACAAACAAACATCACTCAATGAAAACCAGTCAGAGAGTTTAAGCATGGACAGAGTGCTGACCTTGGCCAACGTTACTATTCCTTTCAGTCGTTTGGCTGCAGCTTGAAACTCAGGAGCAAGTTTCTTACAGTGGCCACACCTGAGGAGAAAAACAGAGGACATATGTGTGTCTGTATACATATATATATATATACACTTAAGACTACAGAATATATAACTGAGTTCTATAGGCTTATGATGGGTACACACTAAAACCTAGGTTCATAACTGAGGGATACTCACTGCTAGCTGAGAGAAACACACTTGTATCTAAAGTATTTTTACACACACACTTATAACTAGGACAAATACACTCGAGGAAATACCCACTCATAACGGAGACATATACACTTCCAACAATGGAATATATATTTAAGACAGGATTTGCAAAAAACTAGGACATATCCACTCATAACAGAGGAACATATTTATGAAACCGAGGACCTGGAAATCTTGACTAACAACAGAGGACTATTCAGGTATAACTGTGTGATGTAGTTCTAAATAAACAGAAAAAAACAAAAGCCTGGCTTGACTCGATCTGTAGAGCTGAAGGTTTGGTCGGATGTTTTCTGTTAGAAGTGAAATGATGGAGAATAGGATGTGTGGAGAACGAGAGCCGTGGAGTGGCGCTGCTCCTCAGGCCAGCGGGCAGAGCGGGAGTACCATGGACAGCTCAGCTCAGCAACACGAGGGATCTTCTGGATATACAGGAGAACCTGCAGGAACAACAATAGGCAAAAATAAAGAGGTCGAGGGTTTGTTCTCACCAAGGTGCGTAAAACTTCACCAGCATGGTCTCATGCTCCTCGGACACATAATCGAAGTCTGCATCTCTCAGCTCGATCACATCACTGAGAGCCTGCACCCACCAGCCCAAAACAGAGACCACAAACACGGTGAACACCAAACCAGCCATGAGAGAAGAACAAAGAGAAGAAAAGAGGAAAGAGCCGGAAAATACGAATCCTCTTCCTCTCTGTTCTCGCCACCTTACTGCTCTCCACACTGGTGGGGGCGGGACAAGTCAAACTGAGCTCTGATTGGTTATTTCTACAGCTGGTGAGATGTAAGGTTCTGATTGGTGCAGCCGCCTGTCCACCAAACGTGCATCCAATCAGTCATTAGACTCGTACCCACAAGAGGACAGCAGGTATCTGTCCAAAAATAAAATGACAAAAGTAGTTACTTTATATGCGCACTTTAACTATACAACGGTAAATGAATATTTTATCTTGTAGAAATGTTTATATTGTGTATTTAGCCTTCTTTCCTGTACGGTTATTGACATTTATGCACAAAGATAAAAACCTACATTTTGGAAAACACAAATCTGATTTCAGATATTTAAAAATTGTATTTTAAGTATACACAGATTTAACACAAATGTAACATCTTTTATCCTGTAGACACGTTTACATTGTTTTCTGTAAGGCTATTGAAATGTACGTTAATGTATATGTATGTCCACACACAAAGATACACATTTTGGCAAATAAACGTCTGATTGTAAACATTTTATTTGTCAGATTTCCTTACCAACATGAGTACCAAACAGGTTTTCTGCTCATAGTATTATACAGTCATACACAGAAGTTTGGACAAATTACATGTTTTGTGGATTTTCTAACAAAATAATTGCACGTCCTTTACAGAAAACAAACTGAATATTGTAATGCTGAATCACAACTGTTTATTTGCTATACTGTACATACTGATGGAAAATGTGTTTTATACATATATAAAACTTACTATTAACAGCAGTAATGTCAGAGTATAACATCCTCTGGTCCGCATGTCTCCAATGTTTCTGTGAAAGGTCTGCATTTTTAATGGCATTCAAATCACTACAGACTAAATAAGGCATCTCGTTCTCTTGTCTTTTGTCCTTTTTGCCTCAAATACAACAGAGGATTCATGGCCATGGTCCAAAGGTACACTACAAACCATTCAGTCAACAAGTAACACACACACTCCTCAAAGTAGTCCTTTTGTTCAAGTTGAACACTCGCAGTGCTCATGGTGTTTCAGGGTCCAGCCTGAAGGGCTCCGTGTTTTAAACTCATCAGTCCGGCTGACTCTACAACTCTGTTCAGTCTGAAGCACATCGACTCAACAAAGACCAACAATCCTGAAGGTAATCTGAGGTTTGCATGCCTTTGAGGCCCCTGCCGGGAACTCTTTTACCTTATAAAATCATCCCATCTGATATTTTCACCCTGTGATTAAAAAGGAATAAGAGATTTTTTTGCTTACTTGAATCACTAAGATGTAAATAAAGTTCCTCAGAGTAGGTTTGGTGTCTAAATACCCAATCTAGAAAAACTAGTCAAAATTAACAGTAGCAGTAGTGGTGAAAGTAACCAGATGTCTGTCCACCGAACCATGAGGTTGATTCAGCTGATAACAGACACAAGAATTTTTACTCTGTATTCACCGGAAACGTAAATAAGGCCTGACACTGTGAGTCAAAGCGAGCTTATATTTGAGGTCATTTTTAAGAGTGCTGCTTCATCTGCTGTGATTCTTTACCCAGCTGGCTGCATTAGACCGTTGGGAGAATACTGGGTGCTGCACCAGGCTTGGTTTTGTGTTTGCCTCTGCCTGGTTCCTCTTCCTCATGGCTGGACTGGAGCTCTGTCTCTAGCCGGCTGGTGGGATGCTGCTGAGGATTGGTGGAACAGCTTTATGAGGTCCCGGTAGCGTGCACCAACCTGGGAATCAAAGAGGTGGCAAAATGATGCTCTGCCTAACATGACTACGCCTATAAATACACTGCAGTGTGCAAAAGTGTTCAATACTATACTCAGCACGTAGTTAACTGGTTACAGAATACAGTAACATTAACAAGATGTTTGTTTCTTTCTGAACCTCCAACAATACAGGAGTGGATCGATCTCTTTATTTTTGCTTATTGTTGTGGCTTCAAACAATTAGCATTGTTAGACTTAGACTTTTGCACAGTACAGTGTGTATTGTGTGTGTCTATATATATATATATAAATATATATATATATAAATATATATAATATGTATATGTATTTACACACACACACACACACACAGACACACACACACACAGACACACGGAGACCATACCTCACTGGCTGTTTTATTTCCCAGCTGAGCAGCGATAGAACTGAAGGTGCTTTGACTGGCACCTCTCTGCTGGCAGGTGTTGAGAATCACACGATCTGCCTCCCTATTCAGAGGGATTCAGAGGTTCTCATTAGATATAACACTGGCATTTGAGATATGAATAAATAGGAGTTAAAAAGCATATTGCCACTGGCTGAACCAAACCTTTCACAAATATTCACGGTAGTAGAAAACATGAGCTTAATTTTATGTAACATGGATTACTATGGATTTCCTTTTGTGATGAAATAGCAGATAGCAAGCTCACAAATAAGAAAAACATTAAGAATGGAGATATTTCTGACTATACGATGATTCAGTGATGCACAGGCCACACCAGCCTAGGTCTTTTTTTTAGCTGTAGTAACAGATAAATGTACTAAGGTGGAAGAAATTAATGGACTCTCTTTTCCAATTATATAACAGGTAAAAAAAAAACTCTGAAATAGAAGCTGCTTATAAAATAAGATTTTACTTCTAACCTTGTCCAGAGCACAACCTTTTCTCCGCTTGGCATACATGAACTGTTCTTGGCACAGACAGGACTTTCTGAAGCTTTGTGGTGTAACTGTGTATGTGTCTCCTCACTGCTTTCATTCTCCATCTGTGCAGCAGCAGCACGGCTCACGGTCTCCTGCAATAGAAATCATACAACAAACCTGAACACTTTTTTGTAAACATACATTAACTCTTAACGTTATTCTGTAAACGACATGTTTTTATATCTGTACATCTGCAATATTTTAATGTAATTACAGAATGTTTTAAATGTTTGTGAAGTTGAAGCAGGTACAGTTAAAGTCAAGATAAACAGTAAAATGAGACGGCCCAGATTTTACAGAATGACACACAGCATTCACAGAACACATCTATTAATGGACTATAAATGTAATCTCTAAACTAGAAATAAAAATGTGCAAATGAGGGTTATTTTTAACATACAAAAAATTGTAAACAACAAACTACAAACATTGATTGTGTTCTATGTATGTGCAATATTCAGCAGCACATAAATATGAAAAATACAATAATTCTCCTCTTTTTGTAGTTCTTTACCTTTTGGAGTTCGTCCGTTTTCTCCTCAGGAGAATGTGCTCTGATTGGCTTATCTTGCTGGTTTCCCTCCACATTATGAACTGCCTGAACACTTGAAACATGGTCAGTGTCATCCCAGTCCATTTCTTCCTCTTCTTCCTCCTCCTCATCAGCTCGACACTGTTCTTTTCGGTGAAGCAGCTCATAAAACACCCAGAACTCCTCCAGCAGGTGGACATGGTCATGGAACAGCAGATCAATTTGAGCTTTCATCTGGGAAAAAAAAAAAGGAAAAGTCCTAAATGCTGGAAAAGACAAATATGTTCAAACTGTGGGTGGATTAAATCGTACCTCCTGTGAGCCAGTAAAGGTTTTGGAGGGGCCCTGCTGCAACATGCGCACCACCCTCCTGTAGTGGGCTGTGTGCTCTCCAAAGGTGAGTTCCAGCCGCCTCAGAAAACGCCTGCTTCTTTCAAATGCCTGCTGCTCCACCAGCTGCAAAGAGACATTTCAGTCATTACAGGTGCTTACTTAAATATAGCACAAACAAATATGTAGAAGTAAACAAACTCTGTATCCTCCACTCTAAAGCATCACTCCATGTTTGACCATCGATTATAAAATTTGGTCACCCTGCTATTCAGTCTTATAGAAAGACGAAAACTTCCAAACATTTCACCCAATTGACTTCTGTTGTGAGGATGAACGCCATACAGACTGGAGCTTTACATCCATCACTCAGCTACCACTATTTTTACTGGAAACTCTAAACTTTTACAAAATTACGGTAAACCCCCGAAATTTGCGGAGCTTACATTCCAAGGACACGTGAATTGTGAAAACAGCACTTAAAAACAGTGTCATTTTAAACTCAGTTTACTATATTCCCCTTAAATTATTTTTTGTTACAAGTAGGGCTGGGAATTTAACGCGTTAATTAGATTTATTAATCACAGAAAAAAATAATGCGTTAAAATTTTTAACGCAATTAACGCGTATAGACATGTGACGTAACACTTTGTAGAACTGCAGCAAGCTAGTAGAGCTGGGATACTCGGACCCTTTTTCGGATTCAGCTCCCTCTGAGTAACTCAGTAAAGTGATCCGGATCTGCGAGTCATTTAAGATTAGCTTTTCCTCCATACCCGTTTTGTGTGTGTGTGTGTGTGTGTGTGTGTGTGTGTGTGTAGACATTGGTTTTTGTGTTCAGTAATAATTAAAACTGTCGTTTGTAACCGATTGTGATGTTGTAACCGAATGTCATTGGTTTGTGTTCAATAAGTTACACCTGTCACATACTGTAACCTAATTCATAGGTGTGTGTTCAGTCAGTGATAATGTCATGACCATTGTAGCCTAAGGTATAGACTTGTATTCAATAATAAATGGTAAAAAATGCTTCTTGTAATGTCTGTATGTATGTGCGATTAAATGCGATTAATTAGATGAATTAATCGCCACACCATGTAATTAATTAGATCAAAAATTTTAATCGCTTGACAGCACTAGTTACAAAATTAGTAAATTCTGTTTGTCTTAATAAAATGCATGAAAAAGTATATATTCTGCAAGAGAACATTTGCAATTTCTGCACACAATTATTTACTGTATTTGTTTCCCAAAAAAGGTAGTTCTACTTTCTACTTTCCCTGGTACATCACTTTCATATAATTTTTTCCGCACAATGTGAAATGCAGTTAAAACACACAGATAAATAAATAAACAGACAGATAAATACAGAGATCAAGAATACAGTGTTTTGTCCCAACAGAGTACAGATATTATTTCCTGAAATATTATTTACTGTTTAAATCAATACAGAACAGAAGGATTTTTCAGAACACTTCTCTCTTACCAGGCCACACTCCTTGGCTTGTTCAGGGTGCAAGAAAGCAGCAAAGTCGCTAATGAGCTCAGGCCAGTCTTTCAGGACTGGTTTCAGCTTCATAAAGAGCTCTACTGATGTCCTGCCTTCAGGATTCAGCTTAAACTCGTACATAATGCCCAGAAACTCCTCCACCTTCCCTGGTACGTTCTGCAGCACCTTACAAGCCTAAAGAGAGCATTTTCAGGGTTAAGAAGAGGGGAATTTTAAGTAGGTGGGGGATGTGGCCAAAATACATTTCTATGATATATAATGTAGCATTAAAAAGTCATAAACTATAATCATAAACTATTTATGCCTTATTTATATCTAAATGTGTGTATTGGGGGTGTACTAGATGCAAAGACGATACGTGTGATATGCCCAGAGAAGCATGTACTCATGTAATGTATCATGATATCATCATGTTGCCCAGCCCTATAATAGAAAGAGCAGCTTTTTTTTTTTGTTTGACCCGCCACAACCCCCCCTCTTTGGAGGACTTCATTTTTAATTAAAATTTCTAAAAAGGTAGGGGGAATAACAGAAATACAAACACAACAAACATGAAGAAATAATAATAATAATGAGTATATATGTAAACTTATACATAAGTAAGGCCACACCCTTACTTAGCTATATATATACATAAATATATATATATAAATAAAAAACAACAAAAATAAATAGAAATATATATAAAAAGACATATACCTAAGTAAACCCACCCCCTTACTTAGCTATGTATACGTGTGTGTGTGTGTGTGTGTGTGTATGTGTGAGTGAGTGCGTGCGTGTGTGTGTGTGTGTGCGCATGTGTGAACTGGTTTGTCACTGAAAGTGATAGCTGTTGAAGTGGTAAAAAGTCGTCCCCCGCGGCATCAACTAATAAAATTAATTACTGGAGCCCAGAAAGAGCAGCTTTTGACACAACATAAAACTAGATGAGCCTCAAAAGCCTCTCAGGAGAAATGAAATGTCTAAGAGTGGCTTCCAGTTAACAGACTGGAAAACATCGGTCAATTACTCTGATACAACTGCTGCCTAAAATCAAGAACATTAAAGCATACACAATATGGGCACATGCGTCAACATTACTTGCCTTCTCTAGATAAGCTTCTGCAAAGGCGACGTCTTTAATATCTCTCAGAGGGTCGTCGTCAGATAAGTCATCGTAGAAAAGCGCTTCCTCTGATCAGCCATGATATCAGAATGATTAATAAGACATGGAAGAGCTCACACAGACAACAGAATCATAAAGAAAATGATTCAATTCTTGTATCTTCATGATATATAGGTCCAGGCCAACCTGAGGCATTACCTTCTGAATCTACTTGATCTGCAAGTCCTTTATCTCCAGGCCCGGGTTCCGACGTCAGCCTGGACAGTTTCTTCATCGTCTCCTAGTAAATTCGAAAGTAAGTAAAATAAAAGAAACAGTTTTTAAATAGAAATGAACGATACCAGCATATGCATGATAAATTTGATAACAAAACTAAGTCCTCGAAAGGTTATGTAAACCAACCCTATTTATATTTGGTAATCTTTGCTATAATTAAATGGTGTTTACTTCCATTTTTCCATAATTTAAGTAGAACAAATGCTAATTGTAAAATGTACACTGTACTCCAACACCAGTACAGTGGCTGATAAGCCAGTTAATAACTCCCCATTATTAAGACCAGGTATACACCATACAAACAAAGGGTGTTGAAATTAATCATATAATCGGTGTATCGCGATGCAGACGTGGATGATTCTGCATCGATGCAGTGGCAGAACATAATCGATTATATCATAAAGAGATTACTTGATTTTGGCTTTTAAAAATCTCGTTAAAAGTCGTCCCGGTAGTGACTGTGGCTGCCTGATCAGAGTCCGGCGCTTCTCCGGCTAGCAGTAACTCTCAACTCATTGACGTTACTCACACGCGGCAGCAAAAAAAAAAAAAAAAACGTCATGCAAAAAAAGGTTTCTCCCACAACCAAAGATGTGGTCCACTCTCAAACCAATTACAGTTTCCATTTACCGTTATTGTTGTATTTGTATTTGCTTGTATTAAAAAAAATAATGTGAAGCGGGCCGGCTCTAAGACAAGGCAAGAGGGGGCAACGCCCCCTTAAACAAACGTTGAGAAAGAAAATAATAGATTACCCACAAACTGAATATGGACAAGATTTATTACAGTAGCTGAAAAATCTACTGGAAAAGGCAGAAATGGTAGTTTTCACCTTGCTGTTTCCCTCCGTGCTCTCAGACCCTGACACAAAGCCCCGGCCAGCCTTTAGCTCTGCACTCAACAGTTTTCTCCTTTCATATACTGATGTAATAACAGCGATTGTTTTGTTTTTGTATTTTATTTTACATAACTTGTCCTACCCTTTTTAATTTTGTTAATATTGGCAAAAGCGAAGTGTTATTGTTGGGTTCGAAAATATTTGATACAGGCCATCCAGTTAATGTAAAGGTCATGTTTTTATGAGGAATATTTAATTTTATGTTTTTTTGTTTTATTTTCCAGTTGCCACCTTATCATGGTCAGAGGGGGGTTGTGTGCCTCAGGGACCCTAAGAGCTACACCAGCAGAAGCTTAGCCTTCGGGTCGAACACCCAGGTTGGACAGGTCTTAGGGTGGAGGCCCGACAAAGTGCAATCTAATTACGTGACAAAAACAGTTATCCAGATCAGCCCCAACGGTATCGACCTGGGAGTCAAAACCACGACCTTTCGTTCCCAAGGGCAAATCCCTAACCACCAGACCACCAGTCGCCCCACTAGCAGCCCCTGAGGAGTTTCATGGTTTGTGACAAAGACAGTGATGCAGCGGCAAACAAACTCACCTGAAGCTCTGGCACAGACAACTCAGAGGCAGGTGATGTCACTTCCGCCATTCTTGTTAAATGTTTCTCTCCTCCATCACTCTCCATGGCTTCTTCCCTCCCTACTACCGTGCACCCAGACTGTCTTTTCTGCCCTTCTTGCTCATCCGACTCGGTCTCCATACCAGCATCGTCCCCAGACAAACTAGGTGTGGGGCTTCCTGAGGATTCTGATAAGGTGAGGAACGGTTTCCCAAAGGCTTCCTCTCCATATTCCACCTGTTCCTCCTCAGCTGTGAACTCCTCGTCCAAGTCCAATTCATCATCCGTTTCGTCAAACAAGTTGTCTTTAATGCTGCTTTCTTGACCTTTATTTGAGGATATGTCCAGTGGAACTGCAGTATTAACCTGGGAGCTCCCTACAGAATTCTGAGTAACATCACCCACCTTTGTTGTTTCCAAAGAGAGATTCTGCTCGTGATCTGTACTTGGTTTGTGGTTCGAACAGCTTGCGCTGTTTGTGACTATACAGCCAGGAGGGAGCATAAGAAACTGATGTAGAGTGTTCTGAGACACAAACAGAGGATTAGTGCCCAGAGGGATTCTCGGTCCTGTGCTTAGATTGAGTAGGGTGCCGCATCGTTGACTCATGTTGTCTTTAGCCAGTGGTGTAAAAGATACAGGGCTTTGGGCTGTTACCTTAGTGGTGGGAGTGTGACATATGAAGGTAGCGGTCAACGAAGCAGTAGGTACTATTAAAACCTTTCCTTGGTTTGGCCCCGGTGGAGCTACTGGAGTTATTGCTGCAGCACTGGAGCCTGTAGTGTTTTTCTCTCTGCTTTTCACAGCTATATTCTCTAGAGAAGGTGGTTTCAAGCTGGTGGGCACCTGAGTAGAGGGTAAGGTGATGACATTTTCTTCCCCCGAGTCTGTTGGAGCTAATTTTGCAGGGCTGGAGCCAGTAACCTGAGCTTCTTTGGCATTCCCTAGAGAGGTTGTGTCCACTGAAACAGCAGGCAAAGTTACAATGAGTTTTCCTTGAACTTGACCTGCTTGATTTGCCATTTGGGTTTCTTCAGTAGTTTCAACACGTACAGTCCCGGAAGAGGGGGGGTTGGTCGTTGGGATTTTCTTTGAACAGCTATCAACCTGTTTGGTCAGACCTCCAAGCTGATCAGCATGAATAAACATTTGCACAGAAAGGCTGGCACACTTTGGCAAAAGGGGTGGGAGACGACTGAGGGCTGCTGCTAGGTCTTTTGGTGATGGAGAAGGTTCAGTGGATTGTGCAGAGGCTTTTCTTCTGCAGGAAGCAGGAGGGATAGGAGGCTTTAGAGCCAGAGCAAGGGTCTCTGTCAGAAAGGGAGGGTAGCGGGTACCTGGGGGGAAAGTAAAGGTTGGAGAGGCAGGTTTTGGAGTGGCAGGAAGTTTAGAAGGAGCTGAAGTAGCGTTCACATTCTCAGGCACGGCAGATGAAGAACCGGCATGCGGCGGGTTATATTTCTTCACTTCGTCATGAATCAGCACAAGGTTTTTCTGTAACACAGAAAATGTGGGTTTGTAGGAATAGAAAATTATTTTTTACCAATAAGAGCACTGCATGGATAAAAACAACAGTATCCTGCATTTTAAAGACAGAATTACTTCAGAAGTGACTTACTACTTGAAGTACATTTGCCTCTTTTAAAGAGTACATAATACAATGTGAAAACCAAAATTCAACAATTTTAGTCCGGTTAACAATTAAAGCAAAACTATAATGACTCAAGATTGTAATAGACCCAAATTTGTGGGGTATAAACTTCCATTGACTGTAAGCTACATTTGCTGTGGGGTCCTGTATAAAAGTAAAGCAGTAAACTGGTCATGAAACATGTCTCGACTTAATAATTACAACTGTGTCAGTGGGAAGATTCTGTGAAGGTGATGATATTTCCTTCACACAAAAATTTGCATGAACAAGCTTAAGTGAAGTTGATCTTCCCAAACTGTCATTTTAAATTACGCAGAATTTCCTCACTTGCTTTTACTGGTGTTACTAATAAAACCAGATGGGGTCATATTATGCAAATCTCACTTTTTGCATCCTTTTGTAGTTACATCAACTCCAAGTGCGCAAAAAAAAAAAAAAAAAAAAAAAAAAAAACCCACCCGTTTTCTTGGAGTTAACTCAAGAATTTTGGTGTCAGGAATCATCTGCTTCTATGAGCTGTTTGGACGACTCCCTTATCCTGACGTCCGGATGAGGAAATTTGCATAGAACCACCCCTCATCTGTGGAGGCCCCACCCACTCGATTCGTTTTTTGTCTGCTGGTTTTACGAGCACGGATAAGACTAAGGCAAAGGAAAGTCACTCACAAAGCGTTGTGTTCATCTTGCTCTGGGTCTGACCCGGGTATGAACAATAAGGACTGGACACATGTGGAGCATGGATGGGGTGTGGCCAGCAACAGCTTATTTGCATAAAAGTGACAGAGCCCTTAAATGGCTCATTTTGAAAGGGACTGAAACTGTGAAGAATAAAGTTTGTGAATCTCTTTATGCAAGTGATTTTGTGCAAAGAACATCATGAAGGCTAGGCCACCAACTGGGGCAGCTGGTAGCCTACTGGTTAAGGCATTCACCCTGCGATCAGAAGTCTGGGTTCGATTCCCAAGACCGCTAGGCACCTCTGAGGTACCCTGAGCAAGGTACCGTCCCACACACTGCTCC
>JBBPDE010225448.1:0-13127 GCA_037974605.1 Nannopetersius ansorgii | reverse complement strand
TGTCAAGATCGGTAGAGGGCTCCCACAGGGCCAGCAAACTACGTCAGAGTTTGCTTTACCCAGAGAGGGAGAGTGAGAAAGAGAGAGAGAGAGAGAGAGAGAGAGAGAGAGAGAGGGAGAGAAAGGGCGGGAGAAAGAGAGAAATGACAAGTAGAGCTGCTATCAATTTTCCAGCTCTGCAAAGACTCAACTGTGACTCAAACTGTTTGAATGGTCAAAGCAGACAGTCATTCACTTATTTAGTGTCCGAGTATGTTTTCATAGGCAGGTTACATGCGAGCACAGTGATCACACAATAGGCTTTATCTGTAAGTTCACAGAACACACATTCTGAGGGGTGCTGCTTATTGACCTCTTCCTGAATTTGTTGTCAGACGTCAACCTTTGTGCCTCAAATAATAAACTATTATTACTGTCAGATGGGTGAAACCCAGCAAACAGTTGATTTTGGCAAGGTTTAGTGAAGTTCACTCAGTAAAGCTGACCTGATCCAGAGCAGGGTGGGTACTGCAAAGAATTAGGGTTTGCCATACTGAAGTATTTGGAGTGAAATTGAAACATATACGATGAGAAAATGCCACAGTATAAGAGTTGCCCATGATGGGAATAGGGCTCTGGATTCCCACACGCCAGTTCCTCATATAACAACAGGCCAAATGGCCACTAGCCTTGACCCAAGTCTGGCTAGTGGCAGCTGGTAGTCTGTGGTTAGGGCATTCACCCTGTGATCAGAAAGTCGTGGGTTCGATTCCCAAGACTGCTAGGCACCTCTGAGGTACCCTGAGCAAGGTACTGTCCCCACACACCGTTCCCCGGGCGCCGTGTTTTTGGCTGCCCAATGCTTCACTTGGTGAATGGGTTAAATGCAGAGGTTGTATTTCGTGCTGTTCACACTGTGTGCTGTAGTGTGTTCATGTATGACAGAATGGTCACTTGCACTTTCAAGTTAGAATGACACCCGGTGTCTTAATTTTGGGCACTATATTTTTACACTCTACTAATCCAGATAGTGATTTTTTATAATGCAAAAGCAGCTGCACATTAGCAAGCTAAAGTTATCTTTACATCACTGTGAAAGCGATTTAATTATGTTTAATTATTAATAAGTTTAATAATGATGATTCAATATGCATACTAAAAAACAACCCTTTAAGGTAAAAGTAATAGTTTATATATAGAACCGTGAACACTCATTTAGCAAAATTTTTATTATCTATGATTTTTTTTGTAAAAAAAAAAAAAAGCCAGTTGTAAATATTTCTTTAAAGAAACCTTTTGAAAAATTATACTATAAAGCACCAAAATCTGCTTTTGGGTACCATTTAGAACCATTTTTGCAGGCACCTAAACTCATTCAAAATGTCAAATGTTGACACATCTGACTATTAACAATACATATTCTGTTTCATTTCCAGATTGAGCATAATATTTAAAATGATGGTTAGTAACAGTGGTTAGTACTTGATTTGAGACACAGAGAGATATTTAAAGCTTGATATACTTAAAGCTCCAAAAGTCAATCAAGTAAACAATGGAAATATGTGCAGAGTTTACATCCTCCTCTGCATACGACAGCTAAAATGGTTTGGGAGTTTATAATGTTTTTAAATATTATTCTGAATTAAAGTCTTCAGAAAGCATCAGTATGATCCAGTGTGTTAAAGTAGCTTGTGTTTATATGGTTCCACTCAAAGACAGGTCCGCTACACTACTTTCACTCACCGTCCCAGTCCTGCCACACAGTGCACAGCCACGCAGCAGCCCGGATCCTCACAGAACTTATGCTTTAACAGAGAAAGCCAATCATCCACAATCTTAGTGGGTGGAGGGGCTCCGTCGTCAAATGGCCAGTCCTGCAGTGACAGAAAAATAAAGAGAAAGAAAAAAACAAGGAGCTACTGTTACAAAACTAATACTAATAACAGTCTGGCACAGTTTGACATTTATATTAAATGAATATAAACATTTGTGCTTAAGTGTATACAAGAGATCACATAAAACAGACATTTCTGATAAGAATGAAAGATGTAGACACAAATTGTGCAGGAGGGAGGAGGGGGCATCTATCCTAAAGAATAATATTCCCACCACAATTCAAGCTTACTCTGGGGCCTGTAGCATGTGTTTGACAAAAGTAATGTAGAGAAATAAATTGATTTAATGAACAAAACAGTCAAAGCTTTACTGTAAGTCAGTCATAACCTTTGTTACAGGCTTTAGTTTGTTGTTACTAATCATAATCAACAACATAATCTGGTGTGTAAAATGAATGATCAAATAATTAAAATTCTAGAATGCATAACTTACACACTAGGAAATAGCAAATGTAATTCTTTTATTCGTCATTCTGTAATGCAAAGAACACGGCGAAGACACTAGTCAAATAATGCCTCTAGAACGGTTGGCCAGTTATTTGATTATCTGTTATTCCTAAATCCATTGTTGTCCTTGGTCACAGCCTGTTCTATTGCAAAACTTTATCTGCAGACGTGGGCACTATCTGTGGCTCTCTTCCTACTAGAGTTGAATCACACCAACCAGTGAAAACTCTTTGATGACTCTGGTGTGATTCTTACAAGCTCTGCCATAGCAAACACAGTATGTACTGAACAACCCTTTCATGTACCCAACCATCCCACTGTCTTTCACACTTCAATCAGCGCCAACAGGAACAAGGACAGCACAGTGTTCACCACCAAATATAACAGCTAAATTGTCACATCACGTCAAAGTAATGCATAATATAGTGATAAAGTCTGGGAGAAAGAAAAAAAACCTACTGAAAGTAGCTTTATAACTTCTAACAGTGATTGCTAGAGCTATTAAAACACAACTAATGTGCTTCAGACCTGCTGAACATCAAAAAACCCAGACTGGATTAAATAAGGTACTCAATTTTAATATTGTTTATATAGATTCAATAAAAAATGAAATAAGCAAACCGACAATGAGGATCCTCTGAAAAAGTTTTTTTTTTTTTAGCTCAAAATCATATATGCCTTGTTATTAATTAGCTTTTTAGCTTGTAGGTAATATGTTAGCCTGTAGCTAGCATTGTTTTGGGACTCTTGAGACAAAGATACTTAATGTCTGCCTTTGTAAAATACACAGACTGAGTTTATTAATGTAAATATAACAGTGTTTAAAGAAAAAGTCCACTGGATGTTTGTGTAATGCCAATTTCCACAAATATGTCTTGTGACTGATATATAAATTACTGCATTAGTCTCAACAAATATATCTAATTCCTAAAGCGACCACAAATTATCAGTTAAATGTTCCTTATTGTTTATTAAAATGGATACTTCCATACACAGGTGAATAAATGTGTGAATGGCCATAGATTTGTTTGTATACACTGTGTTTTTGTGCACGTTTTTTGCATAGTAAAGGAATAGTCATTAACACAACTTATTTTTTGCACTGTGTTAAAAAATGCATCATGTTGAGACACCATTGTAGCCACTGAATTTTGTGTATGGTTACACCCTAAATCACTCATAAGTTCACACCTTTTTATAGCCATGCATCTAGAAGCATGGCATGTTAACAATCACTCTCACCTCTGACACCACTGGTATCATTTTGTTGCAAGAAGGCCTTTATGTTTACTGGATGAAAATACAAACTTTTTAAATGCTATTTGGGTAAATGTAAAAGAATAAATGTAGCCAGTTAATAGTTACTCCTCACTCCACTTTGGGTTAAATATAACAGTCAAATCCAGGAAGAAGTAAACACCAACCCCCCCTGTCAGGCTAGTTTGTTCAGCACAAGCTATTAATTCCAAGAGCCCAAGCTGCGAGTGCTGTATGCTCCAAGAAAGCAGTTCTGTCTCCCCTCCCAACCCTGCAGTCTAATTGTGGCAAATGCCTTGGCATTTTCCTTGAATCGCATACCTGCTATTTCTCCAGCAACTTGACTCTCCTGTTACAAGAGAGGGTGAAGCCTTAGGCACCTGTTTCCCATCAACAAACACTTCGGTTTTCAAACACCAAGAGTCTCACAGTGGCGCCTCCCACATACAGGATTCTAATGTTTGTTTTTATGTTGGTTTTTTTTAACCTGAACTCACAGGAATGCTATGACTGCAGGATGTAAGCAGATAGCAAGATGGTAATTCCAAGTCCCTGTCACAGCCACAGTAATCATTAGAACCTAACCTATTGACAGTGGGAGGGCTGAAAAACCTCGGCCTGTTTCCAGGTCCACTACGTTTCTGCTCTTCTTCACTAAAGGTCTGTTACTACTTTTATCTTTACACTGACAGAAAAAACTTCAGCGTGTTTTTCCTTGTGGCTCTATTTACTGAGGTTTGCTGTAGTGTTTCCCAGACTCCAGTACCTACCTGCAAATAGCAGCTGGCAGACCATCAGACACAAATCCACAGATCAGAGAGCTATTCTGAGAACACTATGCCGCCTCTTCTCAGACTGACACGGTCAGTATGACAACGCCTCTCACTGCAGCTAACCTCAGTTCGGGCACAACTAACAAAACACTGAAGCACTGTCTTGCTTCAGCTACATTTGAGATCAGTGGAAACTGGTTTTACCCCCTAAATGAGGTGTCATGAAAGGTGATGGAAAATTCATCAGTATTATATATTTATGACTGTGATGAACACCAGATCTTACATGTTGCATGACATTTGTTGCATGACACTTTCTGCTGATAAGAGACATCCCTCAAAATAGTGAAATGTTCTGGACCAAGGCCTGGGAAGTATAAGTAGAATCATTTAACACAATGGTTCCCCATAGATATAGCACAAATTGGCCCTGAGCACAAAATGAACTGAGCTACCATAAATGCATAACCATATCTAGCCAAACATATATATTTTCTGTTTATGTCTTCACCTTAAAGCAAGATGATAACTACAGAAACCTGTGATAAATACAGTGAAGGAGTGAAGCAGTTCAGAGCTTTTCTTGACGCATACATAGTCCTTAATAGGAAAAGTACTAAAGTGCATTTCAAGGTCCCTATAAATTCTTTCTAGATTTAGTGTCCCCCTAATGGCTCTGACTTACATAACTGTCTGCTGTGTTATGTGCCTCATATGTGCCTTTTCTTTCTTTCTTCCTTTTTTAAACAAGGGTTACAGTAAAATCTGGGATACAATCTAAAATAAGAGAACTATAGTCAGAAACTAAACTGGAGAATGTGTGTGTGAGAGAGAGAGACAGACAGACAACACAAACTGTGGAAAAAAAAGAAACATTTTGGGGTAAAAGCATGGGGCAGTGCAGATGGCCACTGAGTCAAAAATGTCAAAGACCATTCCAGTTGCATGTGTGAGAGTATGCATGATAGTTTTGTGTAAAAGCTCAATATAAAAAACACAAATTCGTAAGATTTCTAAAGACAACAAACCGCAATGTCGGCAACCAACTGTAATACTCCAGCAAAATAGCACACACTTTACAGCAAAACCGCTGAATGCCCTGACTAAAAACACACAGCAGAACACGCACCATGACTGTGATTCCATCCTTTTCCAGTGGCGTTTTGTCATAGGTGACTTCACACACTCGCACCACCGTAGTCGCACCATATTTCTTCAAATCCTACAACAACAGAATATTGCAATTAGGTATACTGCAACTCTACAGGTTATTTAAGGACATTCTTGGGAAAACACTTTCCTTTTTTGTTGTCGTTTCAGCTCTGTCATTTCAGCTCTGTCATTTCAGCTCTGTAAGAAGCAAGGCTGAAGAGACTACTCTCCTAATAAACCTGTGTACTCTAGCGTAAGCTCATTACAAGATACAGTAACACAGACCTTCCTAAAGGAATTTGACCTGATAGTAGTAGGCTAAGTAACAGACTTTTCTAGACTTATCTCAGCTGATGCGCTATTGTACGTGCAAATACTGGTGGATCATGCTGTTGGAGTCGTGTTGACACAAATAATTTTCTCACCTCAATGAAGGTGCTTAAAGTGGCGTTGGTTGGGTTATGCGTGATCAGGAAGCGCATGTTTTTGTAGCAGACCTCGACAGGGGCCGGGCGATTCATCCTGGCCATGCCCAAGAGCCAGCAACACTATGGGCTTTGCCAGTGTCGTCCAAGTAAACACAAAAATACAAGTTTTACACTGTCCACTAACAGGGCTACAGTAGCTGTACTGTCACAGGGCAAGGCCTCAGGATGTTGTTGTAATCCAAACAGCTGACTGGTTCTTTGGAACACTGAAGGCTGGAAGATTCAGGCTTGGGCTGAAGTGGGCGACCACACGGGTGGAACACAGTCCGAAAGCCCTGGGCCACGACGCCTGCTAACCCATCTGGTGAGTAGATGGGTCTTCAGTCAATAGGACCAGAGTGAGGAGGGTGGGAAGTAGGGAGTTCCACTGGACATTCAAAACTTGGACACAGGTATAATCATCTGAGCTCAGGTGTCACAATGTTGGGCGTGGCAGTAGTCACCACTGCTCTGCATGAACTCCATCAACAAATGAGGGGCTGAGGAACAGAGCTGCAAAAGAGAGAGTTATACAGACAACAATGAGATGATGGTGATAATACATGCTTCTGCATATATTATCAACATATATCTGTTAAGAACAGTGACTAATACAAGTTGTACATGACATCATCGCACAGATCCAACTAGAAATGACTAAAAAAACTGAAAGTCATGGAGTTGGGAAAACACAACAAGGCTACAGAAAAGTCAGGTGCCAACAGATCAAACCTCCAAACAAGGACCAACTCAAGTCAAAGAGATGCAGCAGACATTTGCCAAGTGTAGAGAAATAACTACATAGAAGTGCAAGTAAAAACCTCTCTAGGTTATCTGTTACTCAGCTAAAAGACATCCTCATTTCCTGTCTCAGGGGGCACTTACCTCGGTGACTGGCCACACTGCTACAGGGTTCAACCCGGGACTGCGGTGAAAGGAGCAGAGACACTAATAACCGTTACTGCTCTGAAGCAGCTGAAGCTGCCCTGGCTGGCCATATGACACTGACAGAGCACACTGCTAATGTCACAAACAAATGCACCCTTAATGCTCTTAGGCAGAGTGGAAACCCGCCCCCTGTGCCTGCCTCTGTCTCTCTCGCTCTTTCTCTCACTCTCTCTCACTCCCCACAAAAATAGCACAGCCAATAAGCCTAGGTAGGTGCATTGCAACTGTAGAGTATAACCTATGGGTCTGCCATGACGGCCAGTTCAGCTAAAAGAACTCTCATTATCTTGCATTTTATCTGGCATTCAAACAGGTTAAATAAAGAGTCAAAGTTGAAAATGAGCACCAAATTGTTTTGCTTTCAAGGTCACAACAGGTCTGTGTAGTTTAGATGACACTCAATATCACCACATCTTCCAGATATTTTGGCATTATCGTATCAGATTATGTTTAATTAAAATTATGTTTTTTAATTTTGCAAAGTTCATTCATTTATACTTCCTAATCGCTGGTATTCTATGCAGCGCAAATCTCTTACAAACCTGTTTACAGCTTCTTTTGATTAATGTTTTCTTCTTCTAAAATTACACTAAAGAAAGCTATACAGAGTACTGCAAATGTTAACCAAACAGAACACGGACATCTAGAAAACAGTTCAAAGTTTAGTATTGCTATAACATTGGTTTGTAACCCAGCACCTGGTCATAGTGCTCTTTCCCTAAGCAACTGATGATACAGTATCATCTATTTGCTGGTTGCATCCAGTGAGCCTACAAGTTCAAAGAGACAAGGTGAGAACTACGGAAAAGACTACTTGTTTATCATAATGCAAACGATCAGCCAAGAGTATAATAGAGTTGTTTCCTATCCATCAGCATTAGAGTAAAGAGGCTTTCACCTCTTGGTTGTGGAACATGAAAGGAAATGGGAGTAAGACAAAACAAATGATATATTGACATATTGTCAGAACAAGCAGAACATGACTTTGGTGAATTTTCAATAGTTTGGTTGAGACAAACAAATAGAAAAAAGGAACACTAAGGTATGTCCTAATTTGATGTGATAACACATTTAGACTGTATTACAAATATTGGTTTTATGTGTCTGTAAAGCAATTAATGCTCATACACTATTAGAAGAAAAATGTAAGCTTTAGTTGACTGACTACTAGGAGTGTGACGAGATCTCGTGGTACGAGCGCATGGATCCGGAGCGTGCGTCTCTTTCTTTGTATCTCTCTGTATCTCTCTCTCTCTCTCTAAACCTCGGGTTTATCTTTACATTTTCTTTAAGTGCCTACACTTATAGGCAGATGTCTACATTATATCTAAAGTATATCCAAGTATCTATTCTAATATCTAAAATTTAAACTCACAGTCTCCTTGTAACATGGGAACACAAAAACTCCAGCACTGTACAGACTGGAACCGTCCCTGCAGTAATGAACCTTATTTAACCCTACAGAATAAGGTATCTTGGAATATGGTTTAGAAAAATTTAAACCATCTTGTAGTCCTGTAGCCTTCTTCCTCCAACATCAGCGAAAGCAAAACAAGCTTTTATAACCCCAACCCTAGGCTCCATTTCAGCTGGCTTGAGTTTCAGAAGGATGTCTGGATGAGTTTGCTGGTAAAATAAGAAGTGACCGACCAGTTCACCATGAACACTGGAGGAATGGCTGACTGGAAGCACTTACCCAAGCTCTGCCAAACTTTTGCAATGATGTAATTTAGAATTAAATGATTACCCTTATATTTTCAAGACAAACCCAATCTTTTCTCAGTTATCTGTGCAATTGATCAACACATGGTCACCTGGGAAATCGAATGTAAACTTGCTTTTAAAATGGCCCTGTTCTTAGTCTCTGCAATGAGATCTTAACGCACCTAGTGTGTAATCCATTTACACAACGCTGAGGTGGGGGGTTGGGCTACTCAGCTCAGGATTATTAGCCGTAGACTGGATGATAAATACAGTCTTTCCGAGGGCCCCACGGGTGATGACTTGGATTAAACACTAAGGGAATGAGGGTAAAAAAAAATGTTGAACTGAAAATTTTCCTATCCAAACCTTCTACTAAAACAGCAAATTAACCCAGTGCAAAATACCCATGAAAGCGTTTGCACTGGATTTTGATCCAGGCTGAACACTTCATTTTACAGTGCAGAGAAACAGCTGTAGCATTTTAGTGGTGACCAAGATAACTGTAAAAAAAGTCATTTTGTTGACTGTACCGCTAGCTTGATTTTAATATACTTGCTATTAGTAGGAAACACAGTGTGAAGTCAAACATTGTATCTAAGCAAATTCAGACAGAGAAAACAAATATAATCCATATAGCAGCTCAATTTTATCACTGATTCTTTAAAGTGTGTAACATGTTGTATAAATACTAGTCTTTAATTTTGAATTAAATGGGCCTACTGCTGTAATGGCTAGTGGCATTCCATTAAATGACTGTGAAATCTTGTTGGTGAATCACTTCTAAATTAAACCAGCCGCGCTGATAAGCCTGTCTTGTTTGTAAACAGGTTTACACAAAAGGCTCCCTGCAATGCTTTTCCCAGAAGTCTTGGCTGAGCTTCAAACAAACCTATTAATTGGATGCTTACATGCCAGTGACATCACAGAACAGAGGGTCCAAGGGATCAAAGAGAAAACAACAAAATCGCAAATGAGTCATTCAAAGACAGCATTATAAACGTATGTAATGGGGAGACACTTAGTTTTGCCACCAGTGTTGAGGTTTTGGCTTCTCAACAACCACTGTCCACAAGACAAGTATAGAAAGCTGGTATTTGAGGATTGTTTTCCATCTGTTTAGAGAATGTGTTATATTGTATTGAAGATGTACATATCATTTTGTGAATCCTATATAAAATACACATTGACACTCATCTAACTAAAGATCAGGTCCACAGAGATCATGTCATTCAGGTCCACAGGTAAACAGCAATACAAGCATCAGAAAAAATCCACGTGAGGTCTGGCAGGGAGAGGCTTTCAGAGAAAGTGGGTAAGGAGGACAGGAGCACACAGCACCTAATCGAGGACTTGAGACAGATAAGAAGCTCATGAAACCAGAATGAACTACCCAAACACCTCGTAACCCTTCTGGAAAGCACAGTCAACTGTTTACGTGGTAGAAAGATCAGTAGCCTGTTCTCCAGAAACAGATCAAATATAGTCTGTTTTGTCTCTCGCTTAATTATCCTATAGGATCTGGCTGTACTATCATTTAGAGACACAGCTTAGTAGAAAATCCATTCAAGAGATACATCCAAGAATAACTGTAAACTACAAAGCACACCTTTATAGTAAGTAAAGGTGATAAAATGTACAATGGGTAGACATAAGGCAGGTGTTTATACATAACACAAAGTCCCATCACTAGGTACACCTATCCTTTGTCCAATAGTCCATCAATACTCTTTGTCCATTTAAACAATTCCACCCTATAATTGCACTTTGTAGCTGACCACCGCAGACAATGCGTTTCTCTGCTTCATGTTAGCTTCTTTTACCCTGATCCAATCCAGGCGAAGACCCTAACAGGACCAGATATTATTTGGGTGGTGGATCATTCTTGCCACTGCAGTAACATAGACACTGTAGTGGTCTTTTAGTTTGGTCCGCCTTACAAATGTAAAGCTATTCATGATAAATCATATGATATAGTTTATGCACAAAAAAACTCACTGTAAAAATTAAAATACCAGTAATGGTTGACCAAACAACCTACCAACAGTGGTCAGAACAGTAACAAACCATAAACTGGCAACAGATGTTGTGAACAAGGTATGCACCTTCAATGGTATTCCCTTAGAGCAATGGCCCCTTTCCTCAAGATAATGCAATCTGGCACATTGAGCACACAGTTCAGGAATACTTGGAAAAATATTACACAGAAATGACAAGGGGTTTCTCTCCTAATTTCACAGGTCTCATGCCATTTTGCAGGATGTGATGGAACAACAAAAGTTGCAAATCCACTTGAATCTTACAGGACTTAAATGACGTACAGTTAATGTCTCAGTGACAGATACAACATGGCAGATACCATATAGGTGGGCTTTGCTAGGTTACGATCAAAGACTGTAGTCCATCTGTTCTCTGCATCATTTGTTAGGCCATTTGACCTCTTTCATTATAATGATCAGAACTCCCACAGGACCACCAGTGAATAGATATTATCTGTGGGTAAATTATTCTCAGCACAACAGTGACACTGGCACTGTAGAAGTCTTTGTTTTGTTGAAACTCGTACATAAGCCTTCACATCCATTAAATTACACTTACTCTGTACATTGATAAATTATACTTCAAAACCAGTCACTTCCATTTTTATGCATTTCTCATGTAGCAAGATCTTTGAAACAGCAAAGGTTTTTTTTAGGGTGGGTCCAAGCTTCTGGCCTATAGTGTATTTATATGTGGTAATGAATAGATATCCAGTTAATCAAAGGGACAGCAAAAACTATATATTGATAGTGATGACTGTATAAATATTTATGGGTTTTCTTACATAAAACATGTATGTAATGATTGCACTGAAGCCAAGAACCAGATGTTGATCTAATCAAACACTGACAAAATGTTTGTTGGGCATCTGATAAGCTCCAACACTGTGATGTATTACATTGTGAAGCTTGTATCATCATTCTGTTGCAAATAACCAAGCCATTACAAACAGTGTATAAACATGCTAGTAAAATAACAAGCCAAAATAGCTTATCTTTTGCCTATAGAATGGACTGCATAACATAGCTAAGCTTTCAAATTTCTATTAAGCAAAATTCCATTATATCACTCTTAATAAATAGTACCAATGTGAAATTGAAAGGGATGCCAGCTGTTCCAAAAATCCCAGAAATGCATGCTTCATTCCATGCAGCACAACAGATCAAAGTTCCCAAAGGCATATTAAGGTCTGATAAGCATGCTTTATTCCCACTATATTAACACAGATTTGCAGTAAAAATGCACAAATTGTTTATTCTGCTTGGTAACTACTTGAAAACACTCAAGCAGGAGTGCCCAGGCTTGTAGCGCTGAACCTGTGTTTGACAGGAAGGACAGCTTGGGCTTGGGCCTGCATTGTTCCATCACGTTTCTATATAACACTTGACTATGTAGCTGAGCTGCAGGCCACCACGGCCATCAGGGCCACCTGCGCTCTAAATTTACCCTCCACCAGCTGCCACCTAATAAATTTAGCTAGGGCTGAAATGAAGAGAGCCTCTGTGTGGATAACCCAGGGATAGGTTGTGGTGAACCCAGAAGACTTGTTTTGAAACAAGAGTATCATCTAAAATGTAAAAGGTTGTCCAGAACGAGAGTGACCTTTATTACCCAGGGGCAAAATCATAAAAAAATAATTTATTCAGAATTCACAAAAAATTAGATTGCCGTGTGCTTACTACTACGTTTGGATTCATTCCAAATAACTTGCTGTGGGGAAAATTTAAATAGCCTGAGTAGAGTTTTAACCTTTTAATGCACAGCCAACAGATGGGTTTAATGAGTCAGAAAAAAAGAAAGGAGGAAGAGAAGATTCCAAAATTCTACCAAAATTTGAATTCCATGGGGATTCAAGGAGCAAGATTAGTAAATCCTGTACATAGAACAATGAGAAACAAATAAAGAGCATCACATTAACCCTGTAACCTCAAAACTTTAATAAAAGGTTACTACACTGTCACGTTTTTAAAAAATTAAGAACAATACATAAAGCAGAAGTAAGTGTTTAGAGGAAAGGCTGTAACTCTACAATAACTGCTACAAGTATGAAGACTGGCTAGTGTGTGAATTTAACACATTTTCACAAATGTCTCTCTGTCAGATAAAAACATAGCAGCTGAGCATATATATATATATGATTACATTTGATGTAGTTCTAGTAGTGTTTTGCCATCCAATTGGTATCATTGCAAGAGTGTAAATTACAGCGTTTTGATACTTTTCATCATTACATAAGATTTGATTCAGGTGATCATTAATCAGTACCTCATGAAGCAGAATGAGGTGCTTGTGTAGAAATTGAACAGACACTGGTATGGAACGGTTGTCATACTCATAGAGACATTAAACTGCAGTGATCTCTTATTTGTATTAACCGTATATATGTGTGTGTGTATGTATACACACACACACACACACACACACACACACACACACACACACACACACACACACACACACACACACAC
>JBBPDE010225422.1:0-13127 GCA_037974605.1 Nannopetersius ansorgii | reverse complement strand
AATTAATATTACAGTGTAAACATTACTATTTTTCAAGGAATATATATTACTATACCCCAGAGTCATTTCTTTGAGTGCAGCCTCTCCTCAAAAATTGATCAAGACTCTTCTCAGTTTTGGCACATAAGTGGTGGAATAAGTTTCCTCTGACATTTATAATTGCTGAGTCCCTTGCTGTCTTTAAATGGCAACTGAAGAGCCACCTCTTCAGTGAGCATTTGGGGCAATAACTCATGTCTTGTGTGAGCAATAGGATAATAGGATAGTATAGCTAACAAATACTTCACAGCTAACATAAAACCTCCATCATGCCAACTGTTTCTGTTTAGCTGTTTATCAGAAGTGTAAAATGTAATGTGTAAAGTGACCATTTTTGTTATACATGAACACACCACAGCACGCAGTGTGAACATCTTCTTCTCTGCATTTAAAAAATTCACCAAGTGAACCAGCAGGCAGCCAGGAACCCAGTGCCCAGGGAGCAGTGTGTGGGGACAGAACCTCAAGGGTACCTCAGGAGGTGCCACTACCAACCTTGAGTACTCAGCATCTTCTTGGTCTGCATGTCCTGGAAAGGCTCCTGAAATAAAATCCCAGAAGTAGCTCCTGCTAGTGTGTTATTTACCTGGGCTAGCCTTACTATGACCCTGATTTTTCTAAACAATTCCAGTGCCTAGGTTTTTGTGTACAATGCAAAAAATGCTAAATTAAGTGGAGCTGGGGCCTCCTAATTAAATAACTGGAAATGTAACTACTGGGAAACAGACCAGAAACCTTAATGTCATGTAGCAGTGTTCCAAATGACAAAGTGTTAAGTATTTCGAAAATGTAAACATTTATATTGAAAAAACATACTATATGAACGCCAAATGTAGATTTGGCAATATACACTTCTTTTGTTAGCTTGAAGCAATATCTGTGCAATACATTTTTTAGTCTTCTGCTTATTGGCTTGGAAGCAGAATGAATATAGTGTGGCAAAAAAAATCTGTGATTACACATGGCTAAAATTAGAATTATGGTGTTGGAAAAAACTGTGTTTTACAAGAGGCAGCCGCAATCAGAGATTTCTCCTTTATTTCCTCCCATGAACTGCTTGATTGCTAGAGGGCACAGGGAAATCTCTGATTACACCTCAGCATGCAAAAATGAGCCTGGAAAACAAAGGCATCTCTGTTCTTTTAACAGAAGCTTCCATTGCAATACTTAAGCAGTGGAACACTATAAAGTGTGTTGTTGCAAATAATATCATGGCTGTGATTTAGATTATTTTATTTGCAACAACACAACCTTGAGAATTGTTTTGCTTGGGATAAAAAGTAGAGCAAAACCGTTGAATATGGTTTCAAATACAATAACCCTCCACTTTGACGTGGATCAGGAGTCACAGAATCACAAATTTTTTCTGAGAGCCTAACTAATAATTGAACGCCGAAATCCCCACAATAATGCGGAAACTGCAAATATTCTCCACATTGTTTTTTTTTTGCTTTTTGGTATGTTTTTATATGCATTCTAAATTGTTAATAAAAATATAATTTAGTATAATTTAGTATAATTAGTATAATTTACTAATTTTGAAACATAAATAGTAATCCAAATATAAATTCAGCTGAATTAACAGCTATTGGTCCTCCTGTTCTTATGTTTTTGTTTGGTTCTTCTGAAAGCCCTAAGATGCCACTGTAGCACGACATTATGAACAGTAAATTATTGAACTGTAAAAATTATTGGTGATTACCTGTACACTTTACTGTATTTTTATTACTAAAAAAATACATTAAATTATTACTGTATTTACCCTGCTTATACCAAAGAAAATGGCAACATATACCAAAAAAACATGCTTGCATTAATTAATTGTGGGAGACAGCAGTTCAGTGTTCATTGTCCAGTGCATATACAGGTTTACCTTTAGACTTTAAGTGTAATGTATTTAACGTGAGTTTAAAATGTTATTGTATTGTGGATTCAGTCATTTTTTCTTAGAACTGAACTAATAATTGTTGATGAAAACTCCAGCAAATTCATGGAAACTGTAGATAACCTCCATATTTTTTTGCTCGTGCAATATATAATTTTACATGCATTTTAGTGCAAAATTTTAAGGAAAATATAATTTACTAATTTTGTAACATAAATATTAACATACATTTTTTACTGTCCAGAGAACACAAAGAAAATGCATTTTGTGATGGTTAAATTCAGCTGTAATCAGAGACGGGAGGTTTGAAAGTAGCCAATCTAAGAACATTATTTATTTCTCCTTGCTGCTGATTGGCTGCTGTTTGATGCACCTGTGGAGGCTGCAGTCCAGAATTTTCTTTACATTTTAAGTGTAATGTAAAACAAAGGAGTGGAACTTGATGTAACTTTTATAACCGTCTAGAAACATGGTAGTTTGAGAACAGAGGGAGTGCTATGGATAGCTAGTAGACATTTTGTTTTATTTTGTTTATGTTTATGAGCTACATTTTAAGCGTCTCTCATATTTCTTTTAAGGGCGTTGAGAAGGGGATGATTTTCCATAGTTAAGTATTAGGTAACCAAACCAATTTGACAATAACATTCAAATCAATAATACACTATTGATATTTTATGTTTAAGCAGGGTACAATTTGCACATATAACACTTAAATCAGCCTAAATCTATGAAAATGTTTTTGAAATATTCAATGAGGCTGCTTGACGAGTTTGTTCTGAGAGAAATGGGAACTGATCGTTGTATTGTGACTCTGTTATGGTTACGAGAGATATTAGAAATCATTGTACTAATATTAGGGTTTTTTTAGGTCCTGTTCGATACCATTGTTTCTTCACAAATGAGATGGATATGTATGTTTGGCACATATGCTACTACAAATCGCCATGGAATTCTTGAACACTATAAATCCAGTCATGGTCACTACGGAAGAATATTAGCTTATCCTTGCATTTACAGTGATTGCTCATGCTACTTCTAGTCACACAAGTCTCTCCGAAAGTATGTGAGGCAACATGGACTCAACATGCAGTGAACCAGTGACTTTTAGAGTCTGATTCCATTTATGTGACTGTGAACAACCTGCAGACATTAAAATATATTTTCATCATCTTGGAACACATTTGTACACACATTCACAAAGAAACTGTCCTTTGCCCATTTAGCAGTTGGGATTTTAAAACAAATATAAGTTCTAGTTTCACAGCACACAAAAGTCGATACCATATATCCAACTTATTTCAAGATTTTTAGGTGCACATTCTTTGGGCGACTTGTTTTACCAGCCATGATGCTATTCAGACTGTCTCTGTAAGGGATGGTTTGTTTCCACTCAGAACAAAACTATTACACACTGAAGCTGTTCAGAGAGTAAGAGAGAACGAGGCTGTTGTTGATGGAGTAAAAGCAGACTGTGTCCTAAACAAGCTAACCTACTTTCACTGCATAACAGGTTTTCCACCTGACTTGTTACACGATTTAATGGAAGGAATCGTACCTGTCGAATTGTGTTTATGTTTAAAGTCACTGATTGGCAAAAAATATTTTACCTTAGAGGAATATAATACCTCCATTAGGCATTTTACCTATACATTCTCAGATAAGACAAATAGGCCACAGACCATTCCAAAGACCTCTATATTAAACAGAACAGTTGGTGGGAATGAAAATTGGTCACTTCTAAGGTTACCTTTGCTATTGGCAGTAAAATTCCAGAGAATTATAGGATTTGGCAAATCACCTTGGATATTAAAGACATTGTACAAATTCTAGCATCATTTACATTCAGAGAGGAAAAGCTGTGTTATCTTGAAACCAGAATTTATGAACACCGACAACTCCTACAAGATAAATTCCTGAGTTTAAGTTAAAACCAAAACATTGTTACTTGGAGCACTACCCCCATCTCACTCACTGTTTTGGGCCTTTGTTGAACTGTTTGACTTTTAGATTTGAGGCCAAGCAAGTTTTTCACTGTTCATGATGTTATACTACTTACTTTAGCCTCTAGGCATCAGCTTCAGCTGACATTCTACATAGGTATGCCAGACTTGTTCAAACCATCACTGGAAGTTGGAAAAGTATCAACTCTTTCCCCTGATATTTTGTACCCCTCTGTCAAAGACAATTTTTAGGAAGAAATTAAGGAATTTGACTGCTGTTGCTCTCACAAAAATGTCTTTCTACATGGAACTCAAGGCATGTTTTTTATCATGTGGAAGCACAGGTGGACTTCCTGATTTTGGGAAGATTGTTCATGAGCTAATTGTTGAAAACAACCCCTTTTTCATTGTGGAACCATATACATCCTGGTACATGTAGCACTTGCGATGCTTTGAGGTCTGCAAAACTCTGCTAAACTGCTTGTAGTCCAACCAGAAGAGCTTAACGGCTACTTCCCCCTGTTGACATATATAGTTCAAGAGAATCTTCTGGTCTCTCCTTAAGCATTTCTGTTGGATTGTAGAGGGTTAATTGCAGAATTACATGACATTGTTGCACAGAGTGTCATCAAAAACATCCTTGCCTTTGGGAACCTGGGTCTTCCAAGGGTTGGATACTGCTGAAAATTCAGCTTGAAATTCAAAATTGGAAACTACAGGGACAAGCTTCATAGGGCTGGATGCTCTGAAATTCGAGTTAACAGCCGCTCCTCAGGAAAGCTAAAAAAGCTGATGTCAACTTTCTTCCAGACCTCCCTAAGGGAAGAAATGAAGATGCCCTGGAAGAAGAGATTTCAGATTATTGGAGAGGTGTAGAAGAAGAGATCAGATATGACATAATTTGAAGAAATGGACCTCCCTGACATGTCAGTGCTGCTTGAGGATCAAATCATCCTGCATGACATCAAGGACTCCTCAAAAGCGAACATTGACTATACAACGGTGCTATGATACAAGTTTGAAGTCATCCAGAAGGTTCTAATGAACATTGGTGCTGACCACTGCTCTGCAAGGGCTCATGGTCCGAGGAACAGACTTTTTCTGAAAAGAGAGTAGAATCTTTTCCACAGTCTTGTTTTTAAATTCGGCTTCAATAAGTAATTATACTTATTAACCACTCTTGAAGCCACTCAGTTGAGCGTTTCCACAAGGTTGTCAGTTGACAAAAGTCTGATATTATTTACCTTCCAAGCTTAAGGGTTTGATGTCTTTACTAAAAAGTCTTTTGGTAATACTGCCTACCAATTTTGTTGAGCACTGATAACTTGAACTATTCGCATACATTCTACTATGGCCAGTGGCTTAGTTTTCTGTTTTGGCACCAAAAAGATGTAAAAGTCTTAATTGTCAATTACATTACATCTTTTAAGTCCTGTGGGACGGATTTAATTTTACACATAAGGTTGTATTCTGTGATGGCCTAGCAAACACAAACATGCATATACAGGCTTCTCTGTAAGTTATCTCATTCAGACTGAGGCTGTGATGTTCTGTCACTGAGCTAAGATCTGTTTTGATCACCTAACAAGCTTGGATTTTGAAATTTAGCCTACCTTTCTTGTTGTGCTTTGCTTAACTGATTATTAGGCCTATGTGCATATTTGTACATATTCTAGTGTGGCAAATGATTCAGTGTTCTGTCTTACCTAAAATCTTCACCAGAAATCTCTTGCATATTATCCACTGTCTCACACACATCCTGACTAAAATTGAACAATTTCAGTTTCATTTTTCAATTACAAAGTCCAGTGGGACCAACTTTTGATTTTATATCTTTTTTTGTTGTACATTGTATTGTGTCAGAAGTGTTTATTGGTGCACATCGTAGAGTTCTGATGAATACAAGGGCAATTCTTAGACTACGGGCACTTTCATGTCCTTTGATCCTGTTTTATAAAAAAAAAAAGAAAAAAGGGAAATTTCACACTTTCATAGTTATCTTTACAATAGAAGTGATTTAGGAATTTTTTTACCAGTGTTCTATGATGACTTTTTCACCTTTTTCAAAATCGTTATATATGTAAATATTATAGTTTTTTGCCTGTCCCACACCCAGACTTCTGATCTTCAATAATAAAAATGAAGTATAAAAGGAAGGTTTCAATTTTTTTTAAATGTGACTGAATAAAGTATCAGTAAAATAGGCAAAACATAATTGGGGTATTTAAGGTCAAACAACTATTTATGTGATTTTTCTTACCAAATGTAGTTGTCCCACACTATTGCCGTAATTTCCACCACAACACCGTAATGTTCGTTTAAAAAAATTGTATAAAAGATTGTTTGGGTATTTTCTATGGATATGAACAGTGACATCACAGCACATGTCTGATATGGAGGAAATTTTGAATTTATCCATCAACTTTTGAAGAAAACCCAAGGTAAATATCACTTGAAATAAAAATATTTTTATTGTATGTAATTTCCAAACATAAAGCCATAACATCAATTGAGTTTATAAATAAGTTTATTTTTTAACATACATTGATGTATTTTGCATGCATGAAATGCTAGATACCAATTCATAGCTACTATGTGATGCTAGCTTAGATTGTTTCACAAAATACTGTTGGATTGTAATTTCCACCACCATAATTTCCAACACATTACCTTCTTGGGTGGAAATTACAAAGGTGTATTGGAAATTACATTTATGCTTACAGGTGCAATTCATAGACTGTAAGGCTACATATGTGCAATTTATTTATTGAAATATACAATGTTAATGTATATATTACACATTTAATTTTAATTCTATATTTATTGCAATGCATGTTCATCTGTTTTTAAGATGCCACGGAAGTCTACAAAGGAAAGGTCTCAGGTCTATAGGGACAGAATAAAAGAGAACCCTGTCAAATATGAAGAGCGACTGAAAAGAGACAGGGAAAGATACCAAAAAAAAAAAAGAAAGGGGGTTGTAAAGCCAATTGCAGAATTACCAGAGAGAGAACAACGCAAAAGGAGACAACGGAGAACCCATATTAAAAATTATCGGGAGAAGATGAAGAACTTTGGTTTTTCACAATGCTGTCCTTGCCGAGTTGAGAGACAGATATCAAAATCTGTCCTCTGAGAGAGAAAAACAGATTATTTAGAAGATAATAACAGGAAAGATCCTCAAAAAGTATCGCTTACTCACAATGGCTAAAACAGAATTTGGCTTCTCAGCCAAAAGAAAGAGAAATAATGAAAATAGATCAGCAGCACTTACATACACAAGGAAGAAGCAAAAAAACAGCATCAGCACAGATACAGTAGAGATATAATGGATATAATGCAACCTCACTTTCAACTATTACACACAGTGTATTGTCACTCTAAATGCTCTCTGGACAAACCTCTCTCTCTCTTTCTCTCCTCTGTGTTTAGAATACTTTAAAGTTCATGTTATATGATAGCTGATATTCTATAGTTTAAGGTGTCTTTAAAAAAGGTCTCTTCAGAATATTGTTTATCTAAGAGTTATTACAATTTTACAATACTAAACACACACACACACAAACACACACACACGAAAAAGGTTTGGGATGTGTCCAATGGAAAATCATCAGTGTTCATCTAACTAATAAGAATGTTAAAACTTTACATCCACAACTTTGTTTGGCTATTTTTGGTTATAGTTGTTTACAGTAAGACTGTATTGTCCATCTGCTCAAAATAAAAGTAATTGTTTTTCTGTATGGTACATTCATTATAATTTCCACAACACCCTGTAATTTCCACAACACCATATATTTTTTAAAAAATATTTACAACATTCTAATTACTCAATTAAAACTCTGTATAGTTTATGAGATAATGTTCCAAATAATGTAAAAACACAAGTAGTTATTCCCTGAAATGTATCTAACCATTTCAATATTATATGTCAGGTTGTGGTGGATGTAAGTTTTGTGTTTGGTCCTCATCACAATTAATTTACCTAATCCATAAATTTATGGTAATTGCAATATAGGCATAAACTGGTAAAACTGTGTGAGAAAGTGGTCTTACATTGATGAGAAATTATGTATATCACACTATTTTAAAATAAATGTCAAATATATACATGTGATGGAAATTACATTTGTGCAAGGCGGGTTGGGAAATCTGTAAAAATACACTAATTTGTCTTGGAATATTAGTGTGTTCTCTCATGGATCATCAAACTAGACTAGTTATACTAACCTATTAGACTGTGACAATTTTGATTTGAACACTTTTTTGCCCCTCAAGTTCACAAGGCCAAAAGTGCCCGTAGTTGAAGAATCGCCCACAAATGCACACTGGCTTCATACACTGTGTTGAAAACTCTTTTGAGATTTAGACCAAAGGTTATTTGTATTACCTTGCCCTTCTGACATTAAACTGAAAAACGAACTGAATCGTTTTTTGGGGTTTTTTTTCATAGTTTGTTGTAAGCAGTAATGTCTGATACAGTGTCCTTGTTTGCTAATATAATATGAACTGGAGCATACCGAACTAGAGATTTAAGCATTTTAAGCTTTAAAATACCAGATGAAAGAAGTAGAAACATGAGGTTAACTAAAATTGAGATCAAGTTATAAAAACTAAAGGGTTTCAAATCACCTGAATTAATGTCATGTTTACTTGACATGGAAAGTTAGTTTGTTTTGAATTAAAATTAAAAATAATTAAAAATCACATACACGTGTTTTCTTAAGTTATCAGTACAAAAGGATTTAAGTGTACTTGAATTAATATCTAGTTCATTTAACTTGGAAAGAGTTTTGTTTGAAATACTTTAGAAATCACCACAACTCATTGTCTCAAATTTGGTAAACTGAAAATAGTTAGGCAGCCCGGACACTAACTTTTTTAGTTAAAACCTCTTTTTTTACAGCGTACCTGCTAGTGATCACATGAGGAAACTTTCGAAATTTCAAATAGAATAATTTTTATGTTGGCCTTTTTCTTCAAGAAATTTTTCAAGAACACAAATACGCATAAGCTCTTCAAATGCTCACTCTATTGGACATGGTGCCATTTCAGTGGTAACATTTACTGACCCATCTACTGTGCTCTCCATCCAAAACGGCAGATGGTGACCTATCAGTAATGTAATTTATGGGTCAACAATTCGCCAGCCATTGACAACGAGGGCAGCCTGCTGGTCAGACTGGATTGCAGCCTTTGGATGGTCAACAAAAATTAATCTAATTTTAAAAAGCTTTAAGTATGAGCAGTAATTTGCTCCTGTAACATGCCATTCAAGTGCTATGTGCATGAAATGCTTGCTGAAATGTTAATGCATCATCTTCAGATGTTGCATATTTATGGTGTAAGTAAGAGCATGTCTAGGGTTGATTACTGTTTCAAGGAGTTTCAGCATGATTGTGTCCTTGAAGGAGAAAGCCTTGCACAGTTACTTGATGAGAGAGGAGAGAGAATGCTTACAGGAGTACTTAAATCACTCACTTAATTCACAGGCTGATGATGATGATTAAGCTTTTCCCTGCTGATCACAGATTTGTTTTCAGTGTTTCTCTTTGATTGCTCTGCCCGTTCCTTCATCAACCCCTTTCACCCATCTTGTCACCCCAGCATTGCTATGACCTGTTTATTACAGGCCTAGAACGGACCAGATATAACTATTGACTACTGTGACAAGGATTTTGGCTTGTGATTAGTGAGTTACCTTAGCCTACAAAATATCAACAGTGTATGTTTTCACAGTAAATACTTAATTTTGAAATCTCGTCTCTCTATGTATCTGTACAGTACATAGCAGAGATGACAATAAAGTTGACTTTGACTTGACTTTGAAGGAATATACACACATTCATATGATCTTGTTGGTCTGAGCTTTCACTTTCAGTAATGTAAAGAAAGGTGAGTGTCAACCGCTCCCCTTTGTAGATAATATTCAGACTACACACATGAGTGCTGATACATTACTATGATATTAGTAACAGGAGAGATTAGCTGAAAAAATAAAGCTCTATTGCCATGCACGTAAACCTGAGATTATTCAACACATACACAAAAGTTTACATTAACAGCAATTGTTTCTGTAGGTTAGCTGTGTCATGCTATGGCCAGCTATAAAAGTTAAAGCTCACATAATTAGATACTTTTGCATTAGCTAAAGTACCCTCTGTAGTTCTCACAAATAGGAGGGAAAACTAAATGTGCAGATTTTGTCCAGACACTTCTGTGGAATTCACTTTCGTAAAGTCTGCAAAAATGCCTGTTACAAACTTAATTGTGTTAATGGCTTGTTGCGATATTGTTCAGACTTACTGAAACTCAAGCAAGTTCCTTTGTTCCCTGACTGGAACAAAGACGGTGAGTTTCTTTGTCTTCTAGAAAAACAATTGTCCTCTGCTTTCGAGGGAAATACAGGAGAGAATCTTGGGAGGTGGTGACCTGGTTTTATGACCTTGAAACAGTGATACCAGCCTTGTCCATTTTATAGATAACAGTATATGATATAACAAAGCCTATTTGAAATTTCTTAACAACTGTCAATATGTGCTTTTGGTATGGTGTTTACACAATGCTAGCCTAGTGGCTGTAATCCTCCAATACTTATTGGTTACATGAGCCTTACAGTGCCAGTGCAAAATCTAAAGGTTGAAACTTTACACACAGAACATGATTGATTTTGACTGGTTGACTGCATCTGAGGGATAGAGGAAAATTGTATAAATTAGATTTTTTGGCTGACCTTTCACCTTTTTTGTGACCTTCTTGACAACATATTTACAGGGCAGATACATCTAATGTAAGACAGGATGACTGTTGTTGCCTGTAATCATTTCAAGCTATGTACAAGACAGGATTCTAACTTTCTTAGACAGTAAGAAAACTTGGGCATTGCTTCCTCAATTGTCAGTGTGTGTGTGTGTGTGTGTGTGTGTGTGTGTGTGTGTGTGTGTGAGATGGCTGTGCAGTTTGTGCCCTGCTGGAGACTGATTGCTGTCTGTCTGTGTACACAGCAGGGTGAGATCATGCAGGGCCGATACGCAGGGAATCAAGCAACAACAAGGTCATTCATTACTGCCCAGGCAAAACTAATGGAGCTTTGTGCATTCTTTCATGTTCACATGTTCAAAATCTGCATCCATCTATTGCTAGCATGCCATTAATGCCTGACTTGTTTGTTCAATTATTCTCATGTCAAGGTGTCAGTGTTTTTTCCTCGCCAATGCAATCGGGCGGTTAGTGAAGTGGCTTACGTTGATCTACATACATACTTGTCTCTTGACATTTAAACTGTAAGCTTAATTTCAATAACAGTTTCAATAACAGAGCACTATATAAGCACTCTGATCTCTCTCTCTCTCTCTCTCTCTCTCTCACTCTCACTCTCTTTTAAGATGGCTGACTTGTCTCCATGGTAACAGTCTTTCTATCAGTTTGACTAAAGAGTAAATGAAGATATGAGCAGGGTATAGCTATCAAATTGAGACATCTACCAGACTTCTCCTTTATGAATTTATTTTTATTCTGCTCTAACTTGATCCATTTGACTTGAGTTATTTGCAAAAATAAATACTTTATAAAAAATAAGAATTTTTTGAAGCATATATGGCAATGAGCCATGCCAAAACATATATGAACCCCAGTGGCGGCTCTTGGTCAATATTTTTGGTGAAACACACTTACCTTTCATCGCCGGCGCGAGCGACAAAACACACTCAGTACGTACCTCGCTGTGCACCCTGGGCAGCTTGATTTTCTTGCCCTAAGTACTTCACCTCCATGTTCTGCTTTTGCTGCCTCACATTTTGATGTATCTAGAATATAATTAACAATATTTCTAAATCCCCAGAAAACATATCTAACCTCTGTCTCACCTGGTCTTGATGTTAATCACCCTGTCATACCAGCAGGGATTTTTTCGCTTCTGTCCCATGGGACTTTTCAAATTGGTGACTGGATTCATCACGCACAGGAGTTAGCAAGTGGCTATGGGAATAATAGGCAAAAAGTAGCTAACTAGCTTCATGTGCCCAGCTTGGCTGGGTGGTAGTGGGGATCGCTAGCAAGTAGTTAAGATAAAAAGCTAATGCCCTTCTTGTAGATTAATAATAAAATATAAAACAAAAATAAATATTATTAATAAATACTAGAAAATAATATGTTACGCATTTTGTTATATATAAAGCTTCAGTCTCACACTCAAGGTCAGTAACCAGTACATAAAATAGAAGTGAAAAATTATTTCAAAGGTGATGATTGGCCACAGTAGGCAGTCACTTGTTTTATATTGAAATGAATGGGGACGCTGTGAAACATGTTTCACTAAAATTCCCTGTTGGGGGTGGCGCTGTTTCACATTTTTGCCCACAGCCGTATACTGAGGAGCTGATTTTTATGACCATTTTTTTGTTTCACACTCATAAAAAGTGATAGTTATGAAGATTTTTATTGAATCTTTTTTTTTTGGTGTCAGGGGATTATATTTTGCCGATTTTTTTTATCAACTACGGTGTTTTTCCTCTTTCTGTGACCAGCATTTTTGAACTATTGACAAATGCTTTGAAATTTGGGGGTGGGTGGTGGGGGGGCGGGGTAACACCCTGACTAATTTAGTGTTGGTCCACCTCAAGCCACCAAAACAACTCTGATCCATCAACGCATGGACTGCAAATAACCTGGAAATTGTACTGTGGTATCCAAGCTGTAGCAGCAAACACTTTCATTTCTGTATGTAAAGAGGTGGGGGCGCCTTGTATTGGACTAATTTGCTTGGGCAAATCCCACAGATTGGATTGACATCTTGGGAATTTGGTCAACACCTTGAACTCTGTCATGCTCCTTAAACCATTCCTAAACATAGTGTTCATCTATGTTGGTCATATTATCTTGTTGAAAGAGACTGCTGCTATTAGGAAATACCATTGGCATAAAGGGGCAACAATGTTTAGGTAGATAGAATGTGTCCGTTGATCTACAGGAATGACAGGACCCAAGATTCAGTAAGTCCTCCTTTCAACACATCAGCTTCAATGACTTTTCACTCAGCACCTTTCAGTGCATCTGGAAAGTATTCACAGCGCATCACTTTTTCCACATTTTGTTATGTTACAGCCTTATTCCAAAATGGATTTAATTAATGTCGTGAGTGAAATCAACTGTTGGCTTGTCAAATAGCAGAATATTAGGGCTTTATTTTGGTGTGCTTTTAATTATTTGAGTGTGGTGTTTTATTGTGTGCACATTTATATTTTGTGTGTGTTTTGCACTTGTGT
>JBBPDE010225412.1:0-13128 GCA_037974605.1 Nannopetersius ansorgii | reverse complement strand
AGAGAGAGAGAGAGAGAGAGAGAGAGAGAGAGAGAGAGAGAGAGAGAGAGAGAGAGAGAGAGAGAGAGAGAATGAATACTGGAGCTGCTCTGTGTGGATCAAAGGAATGTATGTGTGTGTGATAAAAGACACATATAGAGAGAGAAAGAATAGAGCTGAGTTATCATTGAGTTATATTTGGTACAAACATGTTCATCACTAATTATTATGCATTCATTAAAAATTCTTATAAAAGAATAACTTACAAAAAGAAAATGTCCTACGTGCCTACAAACCGCTATATTGCAACATGCCTACAAACCACTATCAAAATATCCAAAACAGGGACAGTTCTTATTAAGATAAGAACTAATGTTATTAATATAAATAATATTAATATATATACACACTTCTGAGTGCCTGAAGAAGCAATGCGTTATTTGTAGTAACAAGCATGCTCAGAATGGAATTTATTTGCCCACTGAGACTACGAGTCTGCATTCTGATATTTATCCAAAGATATGGATTCGGACAGACCTCTCATCAAATACATCAGAATGGAATTTATTTGAGTTCTGAGACAACAAGTTGACTTTCTGATATTTATCAGCCAAAATGGCTTAAGACAGTCCTCTCATCAAATTCATCTTCATAAATTCTTCAGCCCTTTCTAAGTGCAGTGCTGTGAAGCTCTGTTGAGTGAAGCTAAACAGTTCATGCAAGATAAAGTTATAAGACTGCCTGCTTTTGAGCCAACAACATTCAGCTTATAGCGCACAGTTTATCATTCTGCAGTGGACTAGATGTCAACCTATTCATGACATACAGTCCTCCTGTGTAACTGAATGATACGTACCATTCGAGGATTTCATAATGGAGGAAACACGTGCAATAAGACGCCGACGCCCAGCTGTGACTTGGGGTACTGGCCACGTAACATCTGAACATGATGAGAAGAAGACAGCTCATAGAGGCCCCTGGTAATTATTAACATGCACCTTGAGTGATCCATCACAAGTATAGGTGTGAACACACCCATTGTGAACACATTCAGAAGAAATCACTCAACCCTTGTTCGGAGGTGGTCTGGGTCTTATAGGGCCACGTTCTTTCAGCAATTTAAAGTCTGACTCTCCCTGAGCAGAGGCAGAAGCGCTACTTCTCATTAAATAACAGTCACTCGGTTGAGTTTCTGTACATTTCTGCCTTGAACACGGACCATAAACAAACAATAACAGACACGAAGGACAGTGAACTCCCACCAGGATAAGCTTGGCAGGAAGATGCTTGCAGCCACAGCTATAAAAAGCTGTAAAAAAAGCAAAGACTTTCAATTAGAACAAAAAGTGTTGATCATTGTGCTCCTGTGTGGTTCCCAAAATGGAAGACTGCTCTGATGATGCTTATATGGAGCTTCTAAGAGCAGAACCACACGGGAGCACAATGATCAACACTTTTTGTGCTAATTGAAAGTCATTAATTTGCCTTCCAGCATTATATTTACATTTATAGCATTGAGCAAATACTTTTTTATCCAAAGCGACTTCCATTCCTTAACTACAGGGGACAGTCTCCCTGGATCAACTTGGGGTTTGGGGTCTTGCTCAGGGACCCAGTGGTGGTTTAAACCCATGACCTCTTGATCTAGAGTCAAGTATCCGTGATGCAATATCCAGCATTTGAACAATGTAAAACTATATAATAATAATAAGAATAATAAGAATAATAAGAATAATAATAATAATAATAATAATAATATGGAATGGCCATTTACAAGATCCAGTTTAATGAATGCAAGTCAATGAATGCTGTTGACTTCTTTTTAGCATTTAAATAATCTAATATTCTATGTCCTTTTTGAATTTTCTCTCTTTGTTTTTCTTTGTTGTTGCACACCACAACTTTTGATCTTTAGCATTTGCTTTTATACCAAAAAGAATAATACCACAAAACCTGTGCAAAAAACATTTTGTTTTTGCTAGCCAAGTTGAATTTTGCTGCTTTAAGTAATATATTGATTAATAATTGAAACTAAAAGATTGTTTTTATCTCTGAATTCTGAAATTATACTCTATCGACGTGTGCAATGCACAGTAAATTCACAGGATGGCTGTCTCTCCAGTGTGTTGCACAATAAGGCGTATCTAAATGCAAGTTTGTTGAACATTTACAAATACCTCCTCTTGAGACATTGGGTGCCTGTTTGTCTGCAGAACAAAATCACATGAAATCAAGTGCTCGTCATTTGGAGAAAATCAATTGATTTATTTCTGACCAGCAGTCAAATGCGAGCAATTTTACCCAGGGTTTCAGGGGATGGCATGATGTATACACTGGAGATTTTTCTACCTGCAAGCACATGGATGATTATATATAATATACCAGACCAGTGCTAAGCATATAAAATTCTAAACAATCATAAATGTTGCCACAAGTGGCAACCACTGTGATCAAAACTCCATGATGGTGGGATTTATACCGGTCCTTGTTACTTTTAGCAAGGCTCACAACTGATCAACCTATGAGATCCAGACCAATTACATATTTTTTCTGTTATATTTTCAGGGGGCATTGTCTTAGTTTATTATGTAAAAAAAAGTAGGACTCTTTTTTAATATGCAAATTCTCTCAAATCTACATTAGTACAACTGACATTTTTGTTCAGCTGAAGACAAGGAATCAATATATACATTTTTCTTTTATGTATAGTTCTATTGCTGAAGAGTTATGGCCAAAATGCAAATGAACTAATGTACTAATTCATTTTTTGGTGAAACTTTGCAGAATGGCTGTGTTGTATTATAAATGTTTAGCAAGTTGTCTACCAAACCTGTCATCCACAAAAAACAATGCAGCGACGTCGCTGGGAAATCGAAAAAAAGTTTGGGGAATTGGGAGTTGGGAAACAAAGTTCTGTGCCAGCCTTTGACAAGGGCCTCATCAAACAAATCCTAGTACTTGGCTTTCTTTTGTGAGACTAATGTTTTTTGTGCTCCTGAATGGAAGAACCATGTCTGGTCAGAGTGAGGTTACTGCCACCTTTTCTGGAAAAACAAGTTTCCTTTTCAGGTTCAGTTGCATCTCTTTGCTCAGGTTGTAAGGTCAAGTAACTATTAAGCCCCTCAGTAACACAAGAAATCAGATCATCCAAAAATCTCACATAGGGTGTCTTTAGGTTCTTTAACATTCCGTTCTTTAACCAAACACCAGTATCATGTTGATAAATTTGACCATTTATGAGTATTTCACAAAAGTACTAGACTACAGACAGTACAGCATGTTCAGTGCAGACAAAAACACCACGACAAGAGTTTATAAGTGAAAATGACTCATAAGCTGAGCAATGGACCCACTCCAGTTCTCACTTCCCTACTGCCTTCTGCACTCATCTCTTACACAGCCACTCCATCTGTCTTCTGGAAATAAATCACAGGCCAAAGCACCTCAGATCCCAAAGGTAAAGGAACTCACTTTGATTATTTAACATTTAAGTGTCTGCCAGACCTTGGGACTTTTTAAGACTGAGACTGTTGGTGGAACTCTCTCTTGACCTTTGCTCACTGCTGACCTGGAGAATACTGACTGCTGTTAGGCCACTTAGACCCCTCTCTTAGCCATCCGCAGCTGGCCTTGCATCTTTCACCCAACCACCATCACTCACTGAGCAAAGCACCGTTCTCTGGGTTTCCTCCAATACAGAATATCAGTCATACGAACAGGCAATGAAACTTCGCTATGCTTAATAAATTCCCTAACAATATGAACACCCAGTTAGACACTTCATCTCTCTGAGGGAATTAATAAGATACAGTGCTTGTGAGGCACGGCATGCTGAATTAGCTGAAAAGCCTTTAATTAAAACCTTCAGGTCCACATGAAAGACTCCTGGGCTGTCCCTTACTCACTCCATTGCAGAAATATGGATTCACACAAAAACAGACATAACCAAGCCAAGGGGCTGTGTCCACAGAAACCACAAGGCAAGGGGCTGTATCCACAGAAAACATGTTTTTCTGCTCTTAATGCCTTTTTCAAGTTGTTTTCAGTTACCAGCAAAGCCTGCCGCCAACACAGCAGTCTTTTTTTAGTTTACTTTGTAGCAATGTGCTTTTTTTACATCTCTCTTAAGAGAATTAATTCATCTTTACACTTTATGAGACTGACTATATAGATAATTTTGATGGACGGATCTAAAGTGTTCTGTGGATTAGAGTCTGCTACCCTACTGTTTCCTGCAGGGAGACCCTGAACAACAATCAGGAGGTTGCCAGAATCTTAGAACAGTGGGTGCAGAACTGAGCAAGAGTTGCCAAACCACTGTAGCCTTAATTAGCAAACTTTTTTTCTCACTTGCTCTCCCCCTCTCTGTCCATAGAGGTATGGAATAATATAGATGTACTAATTTTGAAAGACAGATATAACTATATTTTTGTGGTTGCTAAAAGAAACCATCAACAGCTCACCCAGCTTCAGAGCTTTACTCAATGACGAGACAGCCTAACTGCACCCATGAATGGGACTCGGGTTTGTTGGAGGAAGTGGGTCTTTCCTGGTGTGTGGGAGAAGTACCAGCATGTTGCTGCAGCCAAAGAAAATTATAGGCCAGCAGTAGTCACATTATATTAGTAAGCCATAAAGCATGTAGCTGAGCTCAGGTTGCAGAACAGTAGTTATAAAAATAGAAGAGAGCCAGGATAAAAGCTAAGCTAACCCAGCTTTGACCCGATTGTTGCCTTCAACTTCACGTAATACCTGCTCTGTTTACCAGCCTCATTTGATTTTTGTTTCCTTGGAAAAGAAGCACGTTTTATCAGAGCTGTACAAGAGCATTTACATGAATGATTCTTTGGAGCTCTTTTCTTCCGCCACGGAAATGTTATATTTAGTCATTGTAGCTCATGCATTGTTTTCTGTTAAATATATATTTCCTGCCTTTTTACTGATACTGAAAAATGATTAACATATCTGCCGTATTGACTGGGAAAAAAATGACAAAAGAGTGGTCTCTGACTGTTGCACAGCACAGTATATTACTTTTTGATGATTCGTTACTTAAAATTATGTCAGCAAAGGAATATTGTCTCTTTAAGCACATTAAAATTCCTTCATGCTCGTCAGGTGGAAATGGGCCGCATAGCAAGACAACAGCCCCAGGAATTAGTTCAGTTGAGTTTCACTTTAATAATGGATGAATTTCACTTTCACAATAATGGTCTTCATTGGAAAGTTTTTGATGTCAGATACCTTACACAACACAAAAAACATCAACAAACATCAAGGTTTTTTTTCTCTACAAGCTTCAACATATGAGTCCACTGATACTTCTTAGTGACTAATATTGCAGAACGTTGGCTAGCCAAAGTAAATTATTTATGCAAAATTATTTTGAAGTAAAATGTACTTCTCATCAAAACATAATTACAGCTAACAATGATAAGCTAGAACATAAAAGAAGGAGAGGAGAAACAGCTCACTCTCTGGGACACATTGAAAGAATCACTATCTACCAACTTCAATATTAAGGCATTTTGCATTCACGTGACCACACTGTTCAACTGGCCAACACATGCAGCTACTACTCCTCAGTCTGCAGTTGCATATGTAGGCTCACAATTTGTTATGAACATGAATCAGACACATGCTGACCCTCAGGGCCACAGATTAACAGTGCACAAATAATTGTGGCAACACAGATGCCAGCGAATGCTTACTGCGTAACCGCTGGGGGAAAGTCTGCACATCAAAACACGATAATGGAAATGGGATTGGGATAAATAAGTTGAATCAAAACAGCACCCAATGGTTTGCAAGCATTTTATACTCTAACATTGTGGTGTTGAATGACTGTTTACACCGTGGTGAAATGTGAACATGTGAGTGGGAATGATTTTCAGACTGAAGGAGTGCCTCATCCAACATGTAATATGGGCCATGGCAAACGAAAGTAGTGTGTTCTTTGTGTGAATACGAACTACCTCCAGGATTAGCGTTTTAGGGTGAAATGTTTAAGAAAGATGATGCAAATTTGTTCTTGTCCACATTAGACTTTGTCACCGACCACACTTGGTTGTGTTATTGTACCGTGTCCTCTCCTGACCAAGTGTGAACAAACACATACGAACCGCCAGAGGAGATGAAACTATTAGTTAATGTAATAACTTATTTTTCCCCACTTGAATCTGAGCAAAAGCTGTCTACCCAGTGTGACCCCTTTTTCCGAGTCCAGTATGCGGAAACTGTTCCCAGATTCTCATGCAAATGAACTCCTCATGAGGCATTCATGAGTTGTGCGTGGTATGGGACACACATGGTAACCATTTAACCCTGCACATCCTGCCACCTTCTTCCAACACACAGCCAGTTTTATGCCTGTTAGCTTTATAGAGTGAAAGCCAAGGGTCATCTTGATGTATCCAGTTTTTTTATATATAAATCAAAGGATTACTACCCATATGGAAAAAAACTTTTACACAAATCAAAAGCTCTTTGTATGACACTGAGGATGTTAAATGTATGTGTCATTAGACATAAGCATGTTCAATATTCATGTACAATGCAGACTGAATTAATGTACTGTATAATAATAATAATAATAATAATAATAATAATAATAATAATAATAATAATAATAATAATAATAATAATAATCTATGTTTATAAAGCACATTTTAACAGTGCATTTTAAATGAATGTCTTGTGAGACATATAATCTCTACTTTCATGTGAGCCCCATTCCATGGCTCTGTTGCAAGCTTGACTGCTGATGATAATGTAATTTGTCACAGATTTACTATGATTTGTGCTGGTAAAACAATAAGAACTCTAACTATAGCTTTAAATTTACGTAAACTCTATTTAGAAGTGCATGAATGCCATCTACGTGCGTTTAGCCACTCAGAGTTCTGTATGGAAAATAGCAAATAAATGTTGTGCTTAAAATTTTTATCATGTTGTGGCTCAAAATTGAGGACAGAGTAGGATCTTCCATTAATACTGACTGTCAAATATATTATTTGTACATTGCAAATAGCCATCATCACTGTTAAACACTAAGTTAATGAGTAAGCTTCCGACTTTTCCTTTTTTTTGGCTGTTAATGCGTAATAGCTTTCTTAGCAGGACCAGAGAGAGTGGTCTCCACTGGGAAAAACCCCACCCTGGAGCATCACGTTTCAAACATTTCCTGGAGATCCAGATAATTTAAATTTACTTCTAATACAGTGGTATAATGTTACTTTGTTTAAAAAGTAGAGTGTTTATCTCCAGATTCAGTTGTGTAGGGAAAATACATTGAGTTAGTTAGTTGGGTAGCTAGTGAACACCTAAGCTCTCTAGATATAATTTACTGACTGCACACTTTTTAAAAGGCTTTTAATTAAGGTGGACTTCTGGCTACCTTTACTGTTGTTCACTAATGTATCTGTTTGTATTGGTTTAGTTTACTTTAGCTGTATTACTTAACCATCTAGTACAGATTGTAGCATTTAAACACATTTACTTTGTTTCAGACACCAGCAGCTAGGTAAAAGTGTTTTAGGTCTTTGATTATTTGCCAGCTGAGTGTCGTTATGCTTTGTAACGAAACACTTAAAGCCTACTAGCGACCTAATGCAAGGCAACAGTATACTGTATAGTTTATGTCAGGCTGAGTTATGAGACATTTCCTGTATTCTGGATAATTTTCAATCCCATAAATTGTGTCTCTTTCAGTCTTTCAAGCTCAATGAGAAAGTTTGCAGTGGTGTAACGAGAGAATATTGATTGTTACTGCATAGTAGAAACTTTCATATCATATTAAATAAATAGTAAATGTGGAGAAATTGTTGAGGGGTTAAATTAGAATAATATAAAAGTAAACAACAACAAGCAATAAATATGCCCCTAGTAATCTTCATATGGTCAAAAGGAAACACAAAAGAAATATTTAAAGTTGTGCAGGTTTCTTATTTTCCTTTGAGTTCCTTAAATGTCAAATGTGTTTTATTATGAATGTGGTCATACAATAGAAATAGACTTGTAGTGAGCATATAAAAACCACACTGACTTGTCACATATGATTAAATTGAGAAACAACATGTAATAGCTTTAAAGGAACCATGCTGTAAGCTCAAAGTGTGTTTGAAGTCTGTGTAGTCAGGATAGTCTGTGAGAATCAAGCTGTTGTTATTGTTAAAATGCACTGATGCATCTTCTTGCATTATTCTTACAAAAAATTTGTAAATTTGTAGCTATTCTCCTCTTTAGCACAGTCCTGAAACTTGAATGTTTATTCAAATTGTATGTTGCTTTGGATGAAAGCATTTGCCAAATGTATGTAATGTAATGCAATGATAGAGAAAGTTATTACCATCCTAACCAAGTTGACCAGTTAACTCAGTGATGCAACAGTCAGCAATGACTAAAAGTGACAGCCTTCACTCCCTCCTTAACTCACTTCTGTTAACTGATGTAAAGAAAGTTAACATTCATTTCATTGATACAATGTTAATTGATAGTTCCTCTGTTTTTTCAGTTCAGTTAATAAGTTTTAAACAAGGTCATTCAGAGTGCTTTAATGTTAAATGTTCAGTTTAAGAGATAAGTACCATTCAGATTTTTTTACAGTGATAAAGATAGGAAACAGAAGCATTTAATGCTTGCCAAAGTTACGTCACAGAAAATTATCGGGCTTATAAACATCGGGGTTATAAACATGCTACCTAATATCTGAGACATATCTGAGTTTTGAAGATTAAGGTTTTGTACTTAAAAAAATTTACTTGTTAAAAATGTATTCATTAAAATAATATTTATTTTTATTTACACAGAGATTTAGTCATGGTATACAGTAACCCAACAGTTCCAATCACAAACCTCTATCAGGAAATCTGAGTTTTTCTACAATTTTTTTCTACAAGTTTTTCTCAGAATGACTCTCCATTAAAATTTAAAAAGTTTTTACACATTGTGTAATAGTGAAAGGTATGGCTTTCCAGTACGTATTATCGGATAATTCCTCACCAGTTATGTGTACCAGCCAAAGTGAGAGTCTGCATTTGTGACCTCACCACATACTTGCGATGTTGCTGTATTTGCATGACATACAGTCAGTGCACTATTTATAGCAACAGTGGGTCTGTGGAATCCTTTAGGAGTCTTGTGGGATTTTGGCTGGATGCATCAGAGAATTGACAGAATTTTAGTAAGCGAAACAGAGCCTCCTTCACATCCACACGAGACTCTTAAAAGTAGAAGAGTGGCAGTAAATTGTCCTGTAAGCCTAACTGTGTGTTCTCCTCCGTATTAGTAACGCTCATGCTAAGAGACCATTAGGGTGAAGTTATTCATTTTGGACTCTGACCTCCTGCACGCAAGACTGTCTGGTCTGAGGTCTGTTGCCCTTTTGGGAGGCATCTGTTCATTCATCTAAACGATGCAACCACTTCTTTACAGATCACATGGTGTGAGAGAGCGAGAGAGAGGGAGATAGAACTTGTCCCACAAACAAGCGATGTAAAATTAATGGGCCGTTCAAGTTTCCCACAACCGCTCAAGTTTTCAAAATAAAAAATAATGCGTTTGCATTTAATGTTGAAAATTATTGCAATATAGGCCTGTGGTTTTGAATTATTATTGGTGTTGTCAAAAAAGACATAAATATATTTTATATCTGTAGCCACAGATTTTAATAAAGGATTTTAACAGGCCTTCTTCCACTGTGCCTTGCCATTTCCTCCTGGGGAATCCCCAAGGGAAACTTAAAGGCTGTTCCATTCCTTTATTAGCTCAAATGAAGTTTGGTAAATGAGGCCTTAGAAGGGCGAGCGATCAACTGAAGACAAGTGTAGACTTCCACAATAGAATTTAACCCTGAAATGATTTCATTCTCATGTATTTCCCCTTTCAGACGTGGAAAAAAGCTGTTCTGAAAGGGTTGTAGACCGCTTTAAAATGCTTGATATTTCAAAACCATTTCAAAACTATTTTCTGGGATTTAGGATGCTGTTATGCATGACTGCGGACACAGCTTCATCACTTTTCACATTTAGGCTGATTTAGCTGGGGGTGAATGAGCTCTGATTAAAAAAATCCCCCCATTACTGTCCTCTGCTTCCCGCCAACTGCGGGTGGCTTACTTGTGTAACGTGGACATGGAGTTGGTGAGGGCATTTAAACAGTAGACAATTGAAACGAGGTCCTGAATGAAGCTACAATAAAATAAACACCAAATCGTTTAAAAGTGGTGAAACAAGTCACGAAAGAGACATCTGAAGGGAAACACTGAGAAAAGGCAGAATACTATTTAGACATTTAATATCATGTAATTGTGTTGGTGGCTATGGTTAGTATATTTAATATTTAAATCTGCCATTATTATTTTGTATAATAGCAAAAAAAAATCGAATGGTACTGTGTGTGCTCAGTGGCTCCATATGAGCTTAATGGCTTCCATAGGACCAACTCAGTGCCTCTCAGCGATTACCGGAAGACCTTCCTGCTATCAGCCTCAGTCTGCAGCTGCGGCAGGGCAGGCAGAGGGTGGGGTCTGAATGCTGCTTATCGGGCGCTGGCTCCCAGAGAGCACCCTGGGAATTCCCACAATTGTTCTGGCGAAGGCCCTCGCGCCATGGTTTACAAATACAGTGCCAAAAATAACCTCAAACACAGGAAACCGCCACAGAGGCCTTCACACTGATGCAAATGACACTCCTTTAGCTGAACAATAATGCAAAATCGCAGCACATCACTTGAAGTATCACGAAATGTGCGTCATCTAAAACCATTCCATGTTTTCGACATTCCCACAAAAACAAGAATATCTGTCAATTCACTTTATGTCAGAAAACACAATTGTTGGCACAATGACACAATAGCTGTGTCATTGTGCTTTTCACTGATCAGTCAATCTTCTCTGCATTCTTGTTATAGACGACATGATATTTTATCTCCATGTCTATGTTTGTGCTTCTATTGTGGTTTGCGTTGTAGACAAACTCCTGTACTGTATTCAGAAGGAAGGAAAGTAATTTTCTTCTAAAGTATGCTAAAACACAAACCGCACCCCTGGGATCACTTTATTTAATATCAGTAGTATTTTGAAGTCAAAGCAATCTTATGATTTTACACCGGCATAGAAAAAAAGAAAGAAAAAAATATCACAGTCACTTAAACAATTAGAGCAGGACAGTGATCTATCAGATTTTAAGGATTTCTTTGAAAAATTCTCCAAATTAATACTAACCTTTGCGTCAGTCTTGAAGAATCCTGGGCATCCTGTGACACACAGTGTGGCAAATGTCCCAGGACAGATGTCTACTCTGTAGAACATTTCAGAACGGTAAAGTTCTCAGATGCCTCTCCTAATTGGCATGTATACTGAGACATCAATCTCTTCAAACTCTAAAGGAGTCAGTTTATATCTATCTTGTTGATGTACTGTCTATACTGTTTGTACTGTTTATATTGTTTGCACATTTCTTTAAGAATGCACAAACCTTTAAGGATACATACTTAAGCTGCTATTTATAGTTGATTATACTGTTTATACTGTAATTCTCCACTATTTTGCCCATTTTACTTATATTACTATATATTGTACAGAGCTGTCCACAACTTTACTCTCATTTATACTTCTTTATTTGCACTTTTTTGCATGTCACACAATGTCTTATGTCTGTTGCACTGTGTGTACAAGGGCATTAACGATTACAAATGTTTTCAAGTCTACTAATCCATCAACAAAGTCGAAGTTGAGTGGACTAGTTGTTTGATGACGTCGTAACACACGCAGCAGAGGAACCCAGTCGTCCAACATTGAGTAAATTGAATTTTCTGGTAAATTTAAGTGTACAGCCAAGACTATAATAATTGGTTAAACCAAGTAACGTGTCTGCGTAAGCCAATCAAAGGCAGAGATTGCATTGCGTACACGAGCAAGTGAAGAAGAGAGAAAGGGGAAAAAAACATGCAACTAATCAACAAATGCCCTAGTGTGTATATCGTGGAACAAGAGGTTCGCCATTTCTTCTCTCTGTACATGGTTGAGATGACAATAAAGTTTGCTTTGATTTTGAATTTGATTTTAATTGGCCTGCTAAATTGTTAGCGAAAGGGCCTTTTTATTTATTGTTCTATACAGCCCACTTCAACACTCTGGAGGCTCCTATATCACTATATGCAAAGAAGGACTTGCCATTCCCAGTTTTCACTTCTCCTGCTGGGTTACCAATCTATGCATAATGTGCTATTGATTTGGTGCTGACAGCTCGAATGTCGATGCTGCCTGTTTTAAAGAATAAATCAGTCTCTTGTAAACCATCTTTACTGCATCACTCTTAAATTCTTTTGGAAACTGCAAAACCTAAAAGATATTAGTAAAATGTATCCCTCAAATCTGGATGCAATTTAAACAACACTTTGTTCATTCCTTTGTCATCATGTGAGGACTGTGAATATATTCAGACGGCAGTGTAAAGCTCCACTTCCTTACTGCTTTTATCGTGAGTAAAGAGTTCCATATGAAAACCACGTTACCATCCTCAGAGAACTTTTTTCTTGTCCTTCCATGTTTTTCTTTTGTAAATGTGTGTTATGTCTGGATGTGTGATATTTACTGGAGTTTCCATAACTTGAGTGCACCTTTTTAAAAAATTACCCAGAATTTGCCGTAGGTCTGGCTCATTTCTTAGCTCTTTATTGCAAACCTTGACCTGGAATTGCCTGTATTCCTTGCTGCTTGTGTGTACGTAATTCCTTTGTTACTATGAGTTATGTTCTGTTGATCATAACATTGTTAAAGACCAATGAACATACCTGGGAAGAACAAAATCAAAATACAGCCACGAGTCTCAACAGAAAACAAACCTCTATCAAGAAGAGCTCAGTCATTTTGGGAACCAAAACAAACTCATAATGGATTTTTACTCATTTATTTTGTTCTTACGGCCTTCCGTGTAGTCTGTTTATCTTAAAACGTTTGAAAGTAGGTCAGCGGGAGGCTGTTCTAATAAACTTAATGGGGTTGCAGACATGCTGTGAGACTTCTCGCTCTCACACACAACTAAAGGATGGAGAGGGCTGGGGTCTTTGCTATACACACACACACACACACACACACACACACACACACGCACACACACACGCACACGCACACACACACACACACACACA
>JBBPDE010225379.1:0-10441 GCA_037974605.1 Nannopetersius ansorgii | reverse complement strand
TGCTTACCTCTCCTGCCTTTCACTGGGACACAGAGTGGAAGAACAGTCTCCACAGCTGTACTGTCCTCCTCGCTTTCGGTCTGCACAGGAGATACAGAATCTGTCATCTTGCATTCCTGTGTAGTTGTTCCACGACCACCACGCTGCGTCTTCTTAGCAAGAGAAGATTTATTTTTTTCATCTTCCATAGGAGCAGATAACGATTGAGAAACATCTACAGCAAGGCTGACAACTTCAGAAAGACACACTCGGACAGGCTGTTCACTGCAGGTCACTTTAACTGGGCTGATCTTTTTCTCTTCCTGGACAGTTATTGCCTCTGCAGCCATTTCAATCTGTGGACTATTCTGGATGACAACAGCTTCTTGAGTTTCATTTTCAATGCCCTCAACTGGGCATATGTTTTCTTTGTCTTCAGATCCCTCATTAGCACCTTTAAAAGAAACCAGTTTTTTAAAAAAAAAAAAGTGAAACATCCTCAGATAGCAGATTTACCAAAACAATTCCCCCATAATTACAAACCAACACATAGCCAAACAATGCCTTTACCTAACTTTAACTCACCTTCAACAGCCAAATCAGACGCTACAGAAATGAAAGCTCCTTGTATCTGTAAACAAAATGATTAAAATGTAATTTAATAGTCAAAGAAACAGGAGCTTAGGAGACAAAAGCAAAGCATTGGAATAAAATTCTGTACCTCAGCTGATTCATTTGTGTCATTTTGTGGCACCTCTGCAACATCAACCTCATGGTCAACAAGCCTTCCTCCCTCATTGGGGGTCTGAAGTAACCTTGCCACTCCAGACAAATCCTCAATTGCCTGTCTTTTCTGCTTAGGAGTCTTCATCATCTGCTGAATGCCAGTCAGATCTTCAACGGGTGTATTTTTCTGTTTAGGTGTCTCCATCATCTGCTGAATGCCTGTCAGATCTTCAACAGGTTCATTTTTCTGTTTCGGTGTCTTTGTCTTCTGTTGAATGCCTGTCAGGTCTTCAACAGGTTCATTTTTCTGTTTAGGAGTCATCATCTGCTTGAGGCCTGTCAGGTCATCCTCAACAGGTTCGTTTGTCTGTTTAGGTGTCTTCATTGTCTGCTGAATGCTCGTCAGGCGTTCATCAGGTTCGTTTGTCTGTTTAGGTGTCTTCATTGTCTGCTGAATGCCCGTCAGGCGTTCATCAGGTTCGTTTATCTGTTTAGGTGTCTTCATCATCTGCTGAATGCCTGTCAGATCTTCTTCAACGGGTGTATTTTTCTGTTTAGGTGTCTTCATCATCTGCTGAATGCCTGTCAGATCTTCCTCAACGGGTGTATTTTTCTGTTTAGGTGTCTTCATCATCTGCTGAATGCCCGTCAGATCTTCCTCAACGGGTGTATTTTTCTGTTTAGGTGTCTTTGTCTTCTGTTGAATGCCTGTCAGCTCTTCAACAGGTTCGTTTATCTGTTTAGGAGTCTTCATCATCTGCTTAAGGCCTGTCAGGTCATCCTCAACATGTTTGTTTTTCTGTTTGGGCGTCTTCATCATTTGCTGAATGCCTGTAAAGTCCTCTTCAACAGATTTGCCCTTCTGCTTAGGAGTTGTCATTAGTCTTTTCACCCCAAAGGCATTCTCAACTGGGTTCCCCTTTAATTTGGGAGTCTGCATTAATTGTTTGACTCCAGTAAGATCCTCCTCTGGCTCTGCCTTGTTCTTTGGGCTGCTCCTCACATTTGGAGTCTTCATTAATCTCTTGGGGGTTTTCTTTTGTTTGGGGGTGTTAAGAAGTTCTTTAACACCTTCGAAATTATCTTCCTGTGTTGGTTTTGGCTCCCTGGGTGTCTTAAGTAACTTGCCTCTTAAGTCTTCTATAGGCTCAGGCCTTTCTTTGGGTGTTCTCATGAGTTTCTTGAGACCCGTAAGGCATTCCAACGGTGCTGGTTTCTGTTGTGGTGTTCGGACCATCATCTGAGGCCCAGTCTCTTCCTCCCCATTGGCAGTGAGGTTATTGGAGTCATCCATTTGAGAACCATCTTCATTAATTGAACCAGAATCCTGGTCTTGAAGTAGACGAGTTACGGCTTCACTGTTGTAACGTCCAAGTTTGACAGTAGACGCAACACTCATTGGGGACACCAACATTTCACCTGTCATAGGAGGATTACAACTGAGTAAGCATTTCAGTAAACATTTAAAAAGTTACTGATATAACAATGCACTGAAAGTTATTTTCACTTACCAGATTCTTCAGGAGTGTTAATCACTGACATTTCAGGCAGAGAGCTAACAGGAAATCCAAGAGGGGTTTCTGGATATTCACCATCAGAAAGACTTTGTTTTCTGTTAGCTGGGGTCTTGAATATGTCCGCAACACCTGCAACCAAGCAAAAATATCATATAAAATCTGGAAAAAAGTGCATTAAAACTAAGTACAAAGTTCACTGCAAGATTAACTGTACCTGTAAGATCCTCATCCATTTTCATGTCCTTTTTAAACAGTGCAACATTGGATACCATTTTCGGGGCAGCACCAACAGGCTGAGAAGCCCTCAAGTAGGCTTTGCCTATGACAATGGTGGCTGGAGAGTCTGCATGTCCAGTGCTGGTATCATTTTTCAGTCTGCGTGCAGGGGTCTGAAAGAAGACAAATTGACATCTCACTCAGTACCCAAAAAGCAAATCACTAAAATTAAATATTTGCTTTAATTATATTTAGTCAGGTGCCAAATTGCACAAGTTACCTTAGATTTCACTGTTTTAGTCTGCTTGGCTGCTTTTTGCTTGGTAACAGTCTTCTTTGTGCCACGTTCCACCTGTGGTTTAATCTGTCCAAACTTCACAATGTCAGCCCAGGAACCGACAACTTAAAACACGCATAAAAAAGCCCACAAAAACAATTAAATAATGTGGAATAACTACAGTAACACTGAAGTTTAAAGCACTGCAATATAGAACACTTTACCTTTCAAATTAGCACATGAAGCACCACTGCGTCGTGAACGCATAACCTCAAAAGCACTCTTCAGTGCACTCTTAGGGGTCTTTCGAGCAGATGACTTCATGTTGCTTCTCCTACAAGACCTCTTTGGGGTCACACATTCCAGAGACACTTCAGTTGCAGAATCGGAATTTTTTACTACCGCTTTATCAGGTGACGGGGTGGTGATCTGTGTAATTGAAAAGCGACCCCGCACTGAGGGTGTCTGAACAACTGATCCATCACTTGCCAGCGGTGTCCTATCTGATGAATTTGAGACTCTTTTAGCAGATTTGGGGGTTGCAGGGACAGAGGGTGATGTAGGGGTCTTGGGTGGGGTCTTTTGATTTTTTGGTGATGGAGTTTTACACTTTGTGGAGGAGGACTTCTTTGCAGGAGAAGTCTTTGCTGGTGAGGCCTTACGTGATGCACTCTTAGATAGGTGCTCAGGAAGAACTTTGTCAAGCTGGAAACCCTGTGGAAAAGGAGGCATGTCAGTTTTGCACAACAGAATACAATTATAAGACTGCTCCAAATGTTTTAATATCCATGTCAAGTTTTACCATTAGACCAATGGTGGACGCTCGTCTTAAAAGAGATTGGGGTTTCTGAGAGAGACCCAGGCTGCGTCTTCCAGGGGTTGCCCCACGACGGAGAGGAGAGTTGGGTGGTAAACGTTTGTCAAACAGTTCAGGGCTCAGCTGACCACCAAAAGACACCCGTTTCCTCTTGGGCACAGGAACGTGCAGATCATCACACTTATGCTTTCTACTGGAGACTCGACCAATATCTGCATGATGAGAAGTATTATTGTACTCGACTGTAAAGAGACATACCTAATCCATTACAAGGAGGGTTTGTCAATCCAGGACACATACATTTGAGTAGCCTCTGAGAAAATGTAGCTGTCTCAATGTGTTTGTGTTGCTATAATCAGATTTATATTAAGGCTTCATATAATTTGAGAGGATCCTTAAATTTGAAAAATCTCTGCCAAGACAATGAGCACTAAAATGTAATTTAATTAATATACATAGCTATTGTTACTTTTGTAGATTATTAATTTGTTTATAAGCAGAGAGCCAGCTACATAAACCAAAATACTGTATCATTAAATTAAGAGCTACCCAATTAACCATTTGTCCTTTAACTTACTAGTATCTGATTTCACATAAAGGTGGTATAAAAGCTTTGTTTCCCAAACACTGTAAAAGTTTTTCTTCTACAGACTTATTCTACAGTCATGTTATTTACTACTTGTTAAAATTCTACTGGATACAAGTAGTCACTCTTGTTTGTTAGAATTCCATAGGGTGCTGCAATCTTACTTTTGACATCAGAAGCAGGTGTGGTCACAAGCTCATGCACCACGTCTTGAACTTGAAACTTTTTGATTGCATTTGCTCGTGGAGATGTCCTGAGTGTCTGCTTGGCTTCAGATTCTTTAGGCTGCGAGACTGGTATTTGGGACTTGCTTGTGATAAGAGTCTTTGGTCCTGAAGACGTCCGGGGAGATGTACGGCTTTTGGGGGTCGCTCCTTGGCTCTGAGGCTGAGATGCTACACTGCTGCCTTTCGGGGACTTGGGTGTTTTCTCAGTGCTTGAATGCACGGACAGGATTTGTTCTGCCACCTCATTAGCACTGAACTTTTGTGGGGTCACTTGAGGATTTTTCTTCTGAGAGACAGGTGTGCAGCTAGCCTCCAACAACGTGGGGGCGATGGAGCTTGATGACCGCCTCTTCTGTTTTACAGGAGTATCTTGAACAGCTGGTGTTGCTGCTTGTATGCCTACAGGAGGGCTCTCAACTGGATCTTCTGTTTTGGAGATTTCACCTGCATCAGAGACACCGCTGTCAACAGCCTTGGCAGTTGACGATCTACGATTCTTTTTAACTGATTTTGGGGTGGCAGGCTTATCATTCTCAGAGCCTATAAGCTTTTTAGGTGTCCCCTTGTTATCTTGAGGCCTTGAGATAGGGGACTTGGGGTGAGCTGCCGCTTTCCATGGTGATTTGGATGCCAGATCTTTCTTGACCATATGGTAGAGCTCAGAAAAGGGAGACATGGTACTGTCTGTGTTTGGTTTGCCCTGTAGACTGTCATCTCCCTTTGTAGACTCCATGCTCTGATCCAGAGATGGCAGATTGGATCCATCTTTCAAACAATTGTCTACAAAAACACATGACACTTATTGTTTTAGAATTTCAATACAGGCCTTATTAACTAATGAATAAAAAGTAAAAAATTGTCTTTGTTATAACAGGTGGCTGGACTACTGTCTTGTTTTACCATGTATGTATTCTACCATGTTTTTACTGGCATTACTACTATCAGAAAGTGAAACAAGATTGTCTCCTTCTGTGCTCAAAATATCCAATCCTAATATTAAAATAAATACAACATATGCAAGGTTTGGGCCCACACACTGGTAATATTTTTGAAGAGTTCATTACTTCTGATGTTTTCTTGTAATAATTTTGAAAAGCATCGTTTATTCATTTGTGGGACCAAACTTCTGGTCTGCAGTGAGTGTACCTACACACCTTAATAAGCACTAACCTGAGTGTTCGGACTTCTTTTTGTCTGTAGGTCCAGGGGTGCTCCTCACCTGTTGGTCTTGCAATACCTGTGAAACAATAGAACAGAGGTAATTTCAAAGATTGGGAAAAACAATAAAAAGCTGCTCTAGTACTCAAAGTACCTACATTAATTAACTGGTACACACCAAAATTAAAAATTATCCCTGTTTCAGCCGTTTGGGGCTGACGGCTGCTTCGCTCGGTGAATGGGTTAAATGCAGAGAGAAAAAAAATTGTGTGCTGTGGTGACAGAAAGGTCACTTTTACATATGGTGCTCAGTCAAGTTTTTCATCTCAGGTTATAGATGATTCACTGCTGTTTAAAAAAAAAAAAGACACTACAACTACACTGCAGACTGAACATAACTGTGCAGCAATATTTTCTTAACCTTGTGAAAATTTTTTGATGTGGATCAAAAGACAAAATAGCATAGTCACTTGTTGGCTTGTTTTTCCTTGCCAATAGGGGAACACTAGCCTGCCATCACTCTTAAGCTTTTCAAGTATATTAAGTTGTTCCCCAAGTCTCAATACTTGGCCATACTCTTTCTCAAATGTGCTAAGGATTTATCCAATGACGTCAACATCTCAATTCTTTTATACGTTGATACAATTCTCCACGCCACTGGTCCTTCTGCTAACTAATAATAAAACTCCTTCAGTAGAGTTTTCTGAAAATACAGCAGGCATTCAATAACCTTAATTAGTCACTGCCAAGGCTAAAGTTATGTTTGGTCAGAAAAGCACTGTAGTTCCCTTTAACATGCATATCACCCACAGAGATATGAAATATTCCCGAGCAGGTTACCATTTACAAATACCTATCTGGTTATCTGGTTAGATACACTCCAGCTCTAATAGAAACCAGTCCTCTTTTACATGTGCTGTAAGTGACCATATATCCCAAATTTGCACAATTTATAGAACGGCTGGCAAAGGAACACGATGCAATCCATCACTTTGCTATATTATTTGTTACAATAGTTACATTAGCCCCTTTTGACACACACTGCTGACTTTTGCATTCCTAAGCCAATTGGCCCTCCTTGCAGACTCATTGTAAAATTTGTTCATTCATTTATATGAATAGAACTCTATTTGGCTAGTCACCCCACTATTTAACTCAGTTATTACAAACAATTTCCATCATCAAGTACAGTACATGGTCTCTTTAGATAAGAATAAAGTAACCTACATCTAGCACCTCCTTTGGCCTGATGTTATTCTAATCTGCTGCTCCCAGTGGCAATCATTACAAAAATCTTGAAAACAGGATACATTTATATTTGGTATGGCTTTCAAGGGCCCATTTTCAATAAATAAAAAAAAGTTTTAATTCTTTTTATTATTTTTCTGTGGTTTATGTTCATCTTTGTGTTTTTCTGGGACTTGCCAGGCTGTAATTGTAAAGTTAACAGTTCTTAATGTAATGCCTAGTAAAATAAAGGCTAAACACACCAAAATTACTATTTATCTACTGGCAAGTATAAATCTCACCTTGACAGTTTCTCCTTTCTCAGAAGAGGACAATCTTTTTTTCTTGGGAGTTGGTGGAGGTGGATACTCAAACCTGCATGCAAGGAAGCAAATTTATCATAAACTTATGATGTTTTTTCAAATTACTTTCCAAAGTTAAATATAATTTAGGAAACAATCCTCCCCCCAAAACAAAACAAGGCAGCCACATACCTAAAAGAACGATCAATAATTGTGATTAGATCACCGTGTTTCAAACGTTCAGACTGCTGAAGAGCCTTCCCATTGATGCGTGTTGGGTTCACAGAGCTCAAATTTGTCAAAATGAGCTGTAAAACAAAACACAGACCAAAAGAGAAATATTATAACTTACACACAATGATGCAGTGTTTTATTAATAAAATAGTGCATTAACAGACAACTATCTGCCACAAGATGTTTTCCAACACACAGCCTTGTGTTAGTGGTAAAGGGATGACTTTGATACAAGCGCCCTCCCACTGTCAGCAGGAGCAGAAAATGTATTGCAACTCAGATGCTTGATCCATTGGGTTTTTGTCTGTCATTTAACTGTCTGTCATAACACTAAATTTGCGTTGTAGATGTGTAATTTCAAATTTAGATTTGAAATTTCCATCTTTATACCAAGTTGAATCAATGACTCACTTTGTTTTTTTTAAATAATTTTAAACCCTTCCCTGCACAAAACATGTAAATTCAAGCACTTTCAATTACTGCCATCTGTTTATATGCAAAAACTTTCAAAGCCTTCATTCACCCCCCCTCTTCAAATTCAAAAATCCAAAGTGTAAAGAAATGTAAGAAATGTGTCAAACATGCTTTTCCCCTAAATAAAAGTGTGTTGAAAGGTTATTTAATATTTAGTTTGACTCTGCAGCCCTGTATATGTTTTTTATGCTATGCCTATGCTATAGTCCAAGTTTACCTCTTTGTTTTCATTCAGCTCAATTCTGCAGTGCTCTTTGGACACTTGTGGCATCTGAATGCGGATATCACAGTCCAGCTTCCTAAAAATGAGAAAACAGGTTAATGATCACAAGTTTGAGTGTGCAGTGCAAACTTGACGTGTTCAATTTTCAAATGATTGTAGCACGTGGGCCTATAGGAAACGAGGATGGGCCAGAAAGCCATTCTGTAGCTTTTTTGACGTCAAAGGGACCAGCTCCTCCCAGCTGAGGCACGGTCAGTTGTTGAAGAAAGACTCAGAACAGACTATTTACAATACAACACACGAGCAAGCAAATTTACAGAATCAGTGTAGTTTTCCCGTCTGGGTCACTAACCTTCCGAACAGGCAGGAAGCTGTAAGTGGAAACTCTGTCCCATCTGCACCGTTTCTTTTGATTACCACTATCTTGCCGAGGAGAGGCATATTTAACTCACCTGATGGGAGAAACAATATACATGTAATTATTAATATTAAACCCGCACAACTCGAATCATTCATACCCAAAGTCACATTACTGGTCCCAGGACATGTCAATCATTTTAAGCACGTGTAGATGGCCTTACTATCCTGTAACATGCCACAGGCAATAATTACTTAGAGCAGAGACAGACAGGGTTCTATGCACGGACAAGATGCACTATAACAAAAATGTAGTCACTACTACAACCTGGACACCTATCTACCCTTTGAGTACTGTTAAGTATTTACACACGTGTCTTCTCCCGGTGAATATTCAGTTGTGTGCTCTACATGACCAAAATTGCTGCAGGTTTGTTAAACTGTAGAATCACTAAATATGGTGAAATTTATTTCTATTTCCCACTATTAATCTAAACAGTAACATGAGCCAAGAGTGATTTAAATGCTACATTTTACTTACACTGCAAATATGCATGGGTAGTCTGGACCCAAATAAACACATGTTAATAAAACGGTTTGTAATTACCTTAAAATCCGATTCCAGTTACAGGGCTATAAAGCTTAAAAACAACTTATATAAACAGGCATTAGTACTGTAACTTTCCGTCTTAACTGCACGAGTTGCTACCGTTAGCGCTCGCGAAAACCAAAAGCACGAACGAATACTTTTTGCTGTCTTTAAAAAACCTTCAAAGCCAACGTGTACTTACCTTAAAAACTGATATTAAAAGAGAATATTTTAATCCGTGTTCAATGCAACATTTGCGAAAAATAACAACTATCCGCCATCAGCGTCTTAACCTAACCGCTACTGTCTGCCGGATCTACCAGCTGCACCGCAGTAAGCGGCAATAATATCCTGCCGCCACAAAAGCAAAATATTAAAACATAACGAAGGTTCTTACTGCATTGGGGTTAAATTGTAGTTTGAGCGCAATCACACAAAACATGCAAAAAATATGAAGTATAAGCTTTTTAAACTTCGATGAGTTTTACAAAACTACGGGGCACTATATTGTTGATTTAAAACAGCGGAGGGATACGCGGCTCATGGCTACCAGACTTTTGAACAGAGTTCGAAATTCCGCGCGAAGCCCGCTGATTGGTGTAAAGCTTTAATATATACACAGGTAAAGACCAATAGGAAGAAGAGGGAGGCTCAAATGGTCGACGGTGACATCGGTTGACTTGCATTTCATGTGCACACGAACCCACCTACTGCCCAGGTGTTTATTCAATTGCAAAATATGTATGACCAAATAATTTCTCTACATAAATTATCGCATATGTGTATAGTAAAATACTATAATAATAATAATAATAATAATAATAATAATAATAATAATAATAATAATAATAATAATAATAATAAAATTAATACATTTTATTTATTTAAAGGCGCCTTTCTGGCACACAAGGACACTGTACAATAAAACAAGTGCTACAAACCGTAAATAAAATTTAAATAAAACAGAAATAATAATAATAATAATAATAATAATAATAATAATAATAATAATAATAATAATAATAATTACAGACAAGAAAATAAATCAATAAATAAGAATCAGAGTGAGAAAGCACGCTTGAATGGATAGGTTTTGAGTGTGGATTTAAAGTCTAATAGTGAATTACTATTTCTATTAATACAATAAATACTATTGTGTGTAAATTTTCATCATATGAATATCGTATGATATGACAGGTTGTGTAATAATGTTTTTAATGTTTTTCTGTAACTTCAGGAAAGTGGCATGGGTTTAAGCAGGCAGAGGACAGTGAAAGTGCTTGTGGAACTAGAAAGAGTGCACTGAATGACAGATTCTCAACAGTTTTTGTTTTTAAGTGATTCCTTTTTTTCTGACACAACCTCTCCGGCCTTTCACATGGTACACTCACTTTTACTCTCTGGCTTTCGATCCAGTGTGTTAGGGTGACTGAGACTCATCATCCTCTTTTACCCTCGCTCCTGTCTTACTTGTCTTGTGTTTTATGGTTGTGTTTATGTTCATATTTGTATTTTTATGATGTACAGCACTT
>JBBPDE010225369.1:0-13131 GCA_037974605.1 Nannopetersius ansorgii | reverse complement strand
GCACCTCATTCTGCTTTATGAGGGACTGATTACTGATCACCTGAATCACATCTTATTTAATGAGGAAAAGTATAAAACACTGTCCTCTCACAAATCAACATCCTCCTCTCACGATCAGATCAGTTGGATGGCAAAACACTACTAGAAGTTCCTCAAAGGTAATTACTGCCATTTTGTTTAAGAAAGAACCAGAGATTTGTTTTCTTTGAACTATTTAAGTTCTGTAAATGCTGCATCATTTCTCTTATTCTGATGTTTTGTCATTTCCTTTAAAACTATTCTTTAAAGAAAGATTTGGAAATGAGGAGAAATATTGTCAGCAGTTCTTAAAAACTAAGGCAAAGCAGTTCAGTTCAATGCTTGCACCTATAAAAGATAAAACCTGAGAAACTGAACATTTTTGCTGTGTCTCTTTTTTTCCCCAGAGCTGTATGTGCTTTCTATGCACATCCAAGCAGTAACACAGGAGGTCAGAGTCAGGGCAAGTTCACATACACAGACTTACTGTTGCTTCACACAAGATATAGTAGGTGATTTATAATTACAAGCACAATAACTAATAATTGTTCACCAGTAGAGTTGGAACTGGATCTGGTATCACATAGAGATGATTAGCACAAAGAGTCCTGCATAATTCTGCTACATTTTGGTGTAAGTGTACTTACTTGGCTCCCACTACTTACATCATAAAATAATATATATTTATAATAATAATATATATATATATATAATAATATAAGTAGTAAACTGGTTAATTCCAATTATAGCCAATTAGAGTATCAAGTATCAAACTGATATCAGTAAGAAACACTGAATTGTGTACTGGAGACAAAAACAATGTACAGAGAACACAGTCAGTTTCAATCAGTAACTAATCGAGCCTGAAATACCAGATGCTCAAATTATATGATGTTCTATATGTGTATTTCACACTCCGTTGGACTGTAGAGTAGTCTGAGCCTCCTTTAAGGTGATCATAATGATAGAAAAGACTTTCATGTATTAATAACTGTTAAATGAACTTTTACTGAACTTCATGCAGTTAGAATATTTGTCTACATTTGAGTGTCAATGACAAAAGTTTTGAATCATATTTTGCTCCCAGAAATCCAGACTTACTTGCATTTTTAATGTGGTCTTGAGGAGCAGATCTCCAGGCTTCCTGAAGGACTTTCAAAGACTTTCAGTTTCAGTCCAGTTAGAAATCAAGCCTGAAATACCAGACAATGGGGGTTTTCCATTGACTGGTACCAGTTCGGTTCGGTTCAACTCTACTCGTGTACATATTGGAGGTTACTGATTGGTGGTCGCTATAGTTACGTCAGTGTTGCTGACTGAACGTTAGCATTAACGTTAGCTGATGTTGCTTCTTTAAGCCATGTCTGGTGCCAATTGCCTACATTTTGTGGCAAACAGCCACAAACCAAGGATAAGAAATAAAACCCCTCTGATTTCATCCATGCTAGCGATTGTAATGATGCTGTTGTTGTAATGATGTTGTTTACCTCAGCTTAGAGCGCTCCGGTCCGACTGCTTCTCAGAATGTTTGGTCGCTATAGTAACCAGTTGTAGTGGAAAACTGTAGGTCCAAAACCAAACTGAACAAAGAAGAAGCAAACTGAATCGAACCGAGCTGGTACCAGTCAGTGAGGAACCCCCTAAACTGTGTGATGTCTTGCAAACATCCTTCATGCTCTGTTGGACCATAGAATAGTCTGAGCATGAAATGTAAAATAGAGTTTAATCTATGAATGAAATGATGAATGTAATGTTGGCTAAATTAATACATTTATTAGTACATTTGAGTGTCAGTGCTGTAATGTAATTTAATGTATGTAATGTAATGTATGTATGTAATTTATAACTTACTACCAGGCAGCTGGTAGCCTAGTGGTTAGGGCACTCGCCCTGTGATCAGGAAGTCACAGGTTCGATTCCCAAAACTGCTAGGCTGAGCAAGGTACCGTCCCCACACACTGCTCCCCGGGTCCCCGCCGTGTTCCTGGCTGCCCACTGCTTCACTTGGTGAATGGGTTAAATGCAGGTGTAATTTCGTGCTGTACACGCTGTGGTGTGTTCATGTATGATAAAATGGTCACTTTCACTATAATATATTCTGTAACTGGACTATCTTCTGGTCACTGAACATGCTAACAGGCTGTGTCAGTAATTCAAGCTAAAACTAGCTTCAAGCTAGAACTTGATCAAACACTATCAGTGTGGTGTTTACAAGACCACACTTGTTTTTTATGTCCACAGGGGTGCTAATTATGGTACTATTATGCAAAGTATGCTGTTATTATGGTAGTGGTCGTACAGTGAACGGACATGCCTTTGATCCAAAGACAAAGGAGATTGGTGGTAAGGCCTGAATAATGACCTTGTTTAAATATTCGTTACGCTTCAGGTGACATGGAACAAAACAAGGACATTATAAACTCTCAATTAATTATCTGGAATCTCTGCCAGTTCAGCCTCACCAATGAAAGCATGCACAAATGTGGCCACAAGAATCCCAGTCAGCAGTATCTAATATTTCAACAAATGGAGAAATCTTCAAGAGAAGTCAGTAGGCTTGATGATGAACATTCTCTTGCCATGACTTTCATATAGACAGCAACTTGTTCTGAATGCACTATGGCTCTGGAGAGGAGGTGCGCCGCCTGGTTTCCCAGTTTAAGGGGTTTGTTCCAACTTTTTGGTTCAAACCAGTTAAGGATGACATTCTGGGTTTTTTTTTTGTTTTTTTTCCTAGCAAAGTACTGTTTGCTGTCATTTTCATGTCTCAAACTGTTTTGCAGCCTTGGGGAACAGGCAGAGCTTCTACAGCAGGGTGGATGATCACCAGGCTGAAGAGACTCCTAATCACGTTTGAAATAAAACCGAGTGTTGGGAGGAATGTGATCAAATCACTTATCACCACAACCTTGCACATTTCACATTCCCCCTGACTTCCCAAACAGTCGAGCCTCATTGTCACTCCCATGGGGCGGATGTGATTCTTCCAGCTCTAGTGCAGCTCCTTTCCCCACTGATTAATTTAGCATTCGCCGGCTTGTTTTGTTCATTCCATTGATTCTCCTCACCCCCATGTGCAGGCGTCCCCGAGGACAGCATCTGCATAATTTTCCGGCTCCACATCCTCTTTTAATAATTATCGTTACAGGGCTTGTGGGCGAATGGGAAGCACAACAAAACACACGCGTTCATGAAAGGTCACTGCCAGCAACAATCCGAATTTGAGACAAAAGACCATAAAAAAACCTCCATAAAAACGTCAGAAGACATCCGTTCCTTTTGTCTCTCTTCCTCCCTTCATCCTAGAAGCTTTTCCAGCGAGCACAATAGCTGCACCCTTTAGAGCAGAGCCGCTCACTCCTGTGAGGTCTATCCACAGGGCTTATGAGCAGATCTGACTGTACATTTGGAAAAAAAGGGTCCTAAATGGTTCTTGGCTTGGATTTAGAAAAAAAACACTTTGACTCGTGTAAAACCTTTATTCTATGTAGAGGTTGTGTACACTTCAAAAATGCAATTCATATTCACACATCTAATACACAGAGCCAGCTCTTAAGAACCACAAAGTGTTCTTAAAGAAACCAACAAACCATGAAATAAATACCCAAATAAATACTGTATTTATCTTATCGAAGGCTACATTTAGTTTACATTTAAATATACATATATATATTTTATAATATATTTATATTTCTAGATTGTATTGTATAGTGTACATTTTATACTGTCCTATTGGTATAGTATTTTATTTTACTTCTTAATCTTTTCTGCTCTCAAATTTGTACTGTTCACTTTCTGCCATGACAAAGCAAATTTCCCAATTGTGAGACTAATAAAGGTTTATCTTATCTTAATTGACTGTGGTCAGCAGTTGAGGCCAATGCCTAAAATACAGCAGCAAAAAACAGTAGCGTACACCTAGGAGGAATATTTTTAGGTTAGTGGTGTGGAAGTACACATGATAAGAACCCAATACTGCTGCAAACATACTAAGATAGAGTCTCAGAAACCAGATTGTGTAGGATTTGTTTTGGAATTAACCTGCTTTGTTGGGAAAGTTATATTTGACAAACTACAAGTCTTGATGCTTTTTGTTCTGTGGGAATGCTATCCATACTACTAGCATATGGGTTGAATTTTTGCTTTCCTAGCAGACTCATAAAAGCACTACACAGAGCCACGGATTGGAAAGAAAAGATTTTGAAATGTGTGGTGATTTTAGCACACTTTAACTGAAACAGAACAAATCTCACTCAACTGCCTTTTCTGATAATGATAGCTACTTTATTCAATATTTAATGTCTAAGCCAAGAGCTGTGGAACCCCAAACTATAATTCTTCTGCAACAAATTTGTTCTCTGCTGTGACAGGGCACTCCATATTTCAGTGGTTTGTACACAAGCATGAAACTGGCCCATAAAGTGCTATTTAACAGAAACCCCCTCGAGACACAGAAGAAATGAATCACTGAAGTTTCTGGCATTTTGAGCACATATTCATTTGCTCCATAATACAGTGGGGCAGGCCTGTGTTATGCTCTGTCTGGATTCCTGTTTTAAAATAAATCAAAATGACTATGTAATTTACAGGCTGACCTACTACAAACTATGTGGCCTACATAGCTGCTGAATTTAAATCAAACGTCTTTTATTTATAGGCCTACATACAAGGTTAACGAAGTGGGTGGCAGAATCTGTGTTAGCTTTCGAATGTGATTATTTTTGTGTACCTGTGAAGTAAGGCATCTGAGGCCTCATCAACTGAAAAGCATCCTGCACTTTCTTTAAAGGGGAACAGTTCTCTTTACCGTGAACCCTTTACAGATTTCAGATGGAGCATAATAAGTAAACAGGCATCAGACAAGACAAGAAGTGTCCACACTGGATGCTCCGCATGGATTCATTCATAAAAATACACAGAAAGATGACAATACTATTGATATTTGGTTCAAGAATAACCAAAGAACTACACACCTACATTCACTTCAATGGTATTCTCAACTTTTTCATGTTTTTTTTAAATCAGTAAATCCACTGGATACTGTGTACTTGTCTAATACCTCTGCACACATTCTGACACATCTGAAGTCATTAAAGGGTTCACTGATCAAAATAAATCCTAGGTGACAACAGCATTGTTATGTGGATCAAGCAAACCCAAGGGAGTGCACATACACTTCCTTGGTTATGCTTCAGGCATTTCTATGTTTACACAGACTCTATTTCAATGGCAACTACAGATGCACAACTTTTCCTCTCCTGACACGGATTCTGACATCTCATCTAAGGATATCAGCAGATTGAGCACAGATCTGACACCACTGTTCTGTAAGGGCACCTGTGTTTCATAGTAGAGACCATGAGTATAAATATATCCCATTTTTTTTTCAAACTCATTGTTTTATGCAGAAATGCCCTCAACAACATGGAAACTGCAAATATCCTTTGCCTTTTTTTTCCTTTTTTGTGGCAATATATTTTTTTCTGGATGATTTCACATCAGGGGGACCTGTTACCTTGCCGTGGTGTCCCAAAACTTTTGTCCCACATCCTTCCGAGTTCCACAGTTCGGTAGATCTCCAGGAGACCTCTTCTAATGAGCCCTCATTTGTATTTTTAGCAGATCTGGGGTTAATCTCTGAAAACTGTTCACCTAGCTGCGTTGTCCCAATACTTTTGTCCCATACCTTGTCAGGGAATTTAAATTAAAAGGTGAATACAGATACCTGGTTTGGCCCTTTTTACTGCAGTAAATTAAATTAGGTTTGTTGATGATAGAATTTTATTAATTCACCCAATGACTGGAAGCCCTGAGCAGAAACCTGGATCCAAACCTGTGTTCTTCTACCCAGCTCACAAAATATTGACTACTTTTTAGAAAAAAGAAATCTTGATACCTTTTACTGCTTGCTTGTTTGTTTGCATTTGTTCTAATATTCAGCTGTTTTTGCTGCAGAAAGAAGCAACTGCTGATATAAATTACTTCAAACAATTTGCACTGGTGACTTTTGCAAGGCTTTTGCACAGTACTGTATATATGACTGTATATATCACTAGTGGATATATTTCACCTGTCAGTCATTGATGACATCCTGTTATTCCCCTTTTCTACTGCAAGCTGAATTTAAGAACTGAAAAGTATATAAAGGCTAACATGACATAGTGGAGACAAGCTTGTATGTTGAAGACTGTAGCCCTTCAGTCAAATATAGCTTTTATTGGTTTGGTAGACAGTATGGGTGTAACAAATTACTGTTTGATCACTATTGAGGTCTTACTGTTATTGCTATTATTTATTTACTTAGTTAACTCTCTCTCTCTCTCCCTCCCTCCCTCCCTCTCTCCCTCCCTCCCTCCCTCTCTCCCTCTCTCTCTCTCTCTCTCTCGGCCTGTCCTCCCAACACTTATGACACAGTCTGTCCAGGACCAGAGTTTTACACGCTTGGTGTATGTGGTTGAAATGACAACAAATACCTACTTGACTTGACTTGAGTAATTTGGCTTCTTTCGCAGTTTGTCAACAGGCAAACACAACAGTACATTAACAAAAGATCGCTGACATGGTCACTCTCATGCCTCAGTTGTTTAGTTCTGCAATAGAGGCTTTTATTATGAACTGTGTTTTGTATCTAGTCACGTTTGTCAGCTGTCCTGTGTTTTAGTTTAGTTTAAGTCCTTCTGCGTCATCTGTTTTGAATGCTTTGTTTTAGGCCTTCGTGCCTCTTTGTTTTGTGTGTGTAGAGTCTGTTTTTTGAAATTAAAGAGAACTTGCACTTGCACCTCGCCTCACTTCCTAGGCCGCATGATGTGACAGTCATGTGGCAATACTGACAAAGTGAAGGTCCATCTTGGAAACTGACCACTGTCCTGGCCTGTACCAGCACTGGAGCCCATGAAAATACACCAAAACATCATAGCAAGTCATGTGGCCACTGTTTACTGAGACATGAACTAATGCATGAATGCCAAAAGCAACATTTTACAGAGTGCTTCACGCTTTCCGTCAATTCATTCTGCTTGCAGTAGGAACAGGGAATAAAATGACAGCATCAGTGACTGACAGGTGCCCTATATTTAAATTAATGATCATATTTTAAGACCTTGCTAATGAACCTGTTCATGCATGAACAGCACAGTTTTGCAGCATTTTAGCTCGGTTTATTTAGTGATCTTATGGATTTAACATAGACAAACACATCGTTTTTTCTATAGCCTATTTAACATAGAAAAAACTATGAAAACAAATGTCACAACAAGTTTTATGGTGTATATTTGGCAACAAATCGATAACTTTCACAGAGCATTATGACCCATGCTGTAATATCTAGGCTTGTTCTATTTTTTTGTTCTGTTTTGCAATATGTTTTGCAATATGCCCCAAAACAGGCAGTTTTTGTGTGATGCCAAACAGCTTTCGGCAAAAACAGAAAAAAAACTTAAATTAATACGTAATATAACCAATATGTGCAGTCAAATATGTTTCTATAGAGTATCTTGCAGCGCAGAAACTGAAATGATTTGTTCAGTAATGACTGGAAATTAGGAAAACACGATAAACACATGCACATTTAAAACAGCATCGGAAACAGGCAGTTATCCAGAAAATAAATATCTGTTTGTCTGTTTAATCTTTGATTAGGATTGCGTCCATGTTTCAAACAAACTGCACCTGAGTTTGTTTGGAAGTGGACCAACCTGTTCAGGGGTCTCTGTCCGCTTGTCTGGTCCACACCAGTGCTCCCAACACCAGTGAGAGTGTGTTAGCAAGTATGTTGTTTATACTACGATGACAACATTTCTGTTCCAAAAGACTTGGCTGTGTTGTCCTGTAATCTACTACAGTCTGCGCTATTCACAAACACCTGATACTGGAGCCATTGAAAGTATTGTTACCACTGAAACCCAGTTTCTTCAGTTTCTGTCTGTTATTTCCTGACTCATTATCCACATTCTAAACATGTTCACTGAAACTGCACTGCAACGGAAACGACGCTCTCCCCCGGGACGCTGTTTTCTGGGGAAGGGCTGAGAAGCGCTGGAAGTGAAAACTGGGCGTACAGAGGAGCGAGCTCTGGAGACGCGATATTGATGTTTTCCAGTGGGACGCCGCTCTGACGTTACAGATATCCATGAGCCTCTCAGCAAGGTTCGCAGACGCTATAAACAGACAAAATTCATTTGGGAATGATGGTGAGTCATTGACATTAAAATTAATTGCAACCTGCCAGAAGAAATTCCAATTTAGTCGGGACCGAATCCCAAGCGGCCTCTGATGGCACCGTCGGCTCACCCTCGTTTGATCAAAGGGAACAAGAGCAAGTGTTTTTAGTGCAAATCTGAGGTCATTCTGAAAATAGAGCTCAAAACTCTGATTTGCAGATCCGATCTAAAAAACTGGAGAAAGAATAGGAGAAGGAAAACACATTCTTAACTCAAATACCATCAAAAGTCAAAGTGAACTTCACTGTCATCTCAGGCATATACAAGAATAGACGAAATGGCGACGCTCAGGTTCCACAGTGTACACAGTGTGCAACAAACACGGGACAATGTGTGACATACAAAACAGTGCAAATAAAGAAGTATAAATAAGTATAAACAAGATGTGTTCATTCATTTTGGTTATTTCTTTTAGTCCCCAGCTTGTGTCCCGGGATACGCGCTGAGTACCCGTGCCTCTAGTAAAGATCAAGCGTTTCAAGAAAATGAATAAATGAATGATTTCTTTTGAACCTTTGCTTAAAAAATGGCCACACAATGTTAAAAGTGGCATCAAAAAGGTGTTAGTAATAAAAAAAAGATTACAGACACGATATGGAAAGCATGATTATTGAATCATATTTTATTAACTAGGTTAGGCAGCAGCCAGATAGACATGATAACATGAGTGTAAAACCCTGTAGTGGTTGTGTGTGTGTCTGTGTGTGCGTGTGAGACTGATGGGGGATGTGAATCTGCATTTACAACTGACTGGGCTGCATCTGCGATTACAGCTGACCACTGACTCGCTCGCGGCAGCCGATGCAGCACGTGGCTCCTGGATGAGGGAAAACACCAGAGAGTGGAGAGCAAGATGCACTACAAGCCATCCGACTCACACAACCTCTTCTATATCTCATACCATCTCTGGCTTACAGCTTCAATTTAGCCTGAAATTGGTCTGAAGATGAATACGGCTCAATTCTGTCCAAATCTGACCCTACCAAAACTACGTCAATCATTTCTGAGTCTGAAACTGACCTGAGCGCACTGGACTTCGGCCTGAACCGGCTCATCAGAAAGTCTGACAGGACAGCACAGTTACTGCACAGCGACTGTAATGCATTAGAGATGGCATCAGACCATGAATAAATAACAGAAATAACAGAATAAAGTAATGCACTAAATAAAACATTCAAAGCTCCAACATTTAGTATAGATCTGTCTTTAATACATTTATGCACCAAACATTGCTTTCAAACAACAGCCCAAACAGTTTAGTCAGGATAAACGCTCCAGGAGAAAAGTCAAAGCCGGGCGTCTGTGAAAAGTGTGAGGACCCTAAATAAGCTCAACACAAGCGGTGGAACCCTGTCAGACTCTGACAAATATTTCAATGTCCATTCAAGAACAAGGTTTAATTTGCACTCTGATCAAAGTTGAAAGTGCTCAGGCACCAGATTCCAGTGAAGACTAAATGTGTCACAGGATTATGGTTTGAGGTTTAATGTGCTTGGGCCATGGATTACATATGTTGGACCCACGTGATTCCGAACATGGCTAAACATACTCAAGTCATGGGATTCTGTTCAAAGTTACTCAAAACACAGATTCTGACTGAGGTCAAATGTGCTCGAGCCACAGAATTCGAATTGAGGTTACATAACCCTGCGGCATGGTGTTCCAATCAAGATGAAATGTGCTAGAGCCATTCTTCTCAACGTTACTCGAGTCATGGGGTTCCACTCGAGGATAAATATGCTTGATGTGAGGGTTGGGTATGACATTCCAAGCAGCCTGTATTGTAGTATACATGTGGTGTAAAAGGTTAATGCAAAAACAAAAGCAAAACTTTGCAAAGAAAGTAAGTAACAATTAATTGCACTTATGACAGATAGGAAGACCTCTCTAGCGTCAGAGAGGTCTACTATAGTAGCAGGACACCACAACACTGATACATGGAACAAAAAAGGTCTTCAGGTACAATAACTGATCTGTGTGAGCAGTCGTCTGATGTGCTGAAACACACATGAAACTGAAACAGTGTTACTGCAGTGCGCAGATCTGGATTTTCACCTGCAGATTTTTAAAAGTAATTTTCTTTGTTCTCTTTTTGAAATGGGTTTTGCACACTGCACATTAAAAATCAGATGTTTAAAGCTGTTCCAAGCCGAATCATTATACAAACCTGAACTAAACTGTGAAAGTGGTTAAATCTTACACCTGTAGAGAATATTAAAGATTTAATATCATTGTGACTCAGTATATCGTCTGAATACCAAAACTCACAATCAGCGGAACTCATAATAGCCCACTCCTCCTGCCTCCCAACTCTAGCCTCATTAGGAGGTTCTGCAATAACAAGGACACAGCCATCGTTTTTCATCACTTTGCAGGAAATATAATGAGAATAATGTGAATCAAAGCGAATCATGAGCTCAGTTTATCATTACAGTGATTAGGGGACAATCTCCCACACCTACTCCCAGTTAACCCTGCTGAGTGTATCCTCCAGCGCCTCCATTCCTCTCCCAGAAACAACCTTCACCATCTCAGCATGCGGGGAACCCCCCACCCCCCCACCCTCAGGCCTGTGGCATTACTGAATTACCTGGATCCAGCCCAGGACAGTATCTGAATGCCAGGCCCTTATCTTAAGGCCACTCTGCGGTGTCGCCGAGACGCCACCTCTGGATAAAACCCCATTAGATGGATTTACTGCAGCAGGTTGACTGGAAAGAGACAGATTTGAGGGGAGTTCTGTGTCTAAAGAGCCTTTAGGTGTGTAAAGACGAGGGATGGAAAAACCAACAAACCATTCTGTCTGTAATCCTCAGGTCCATTCACAAGAGTACCTAAAGGCACTAGATTGATTTACACTGTTCGGCAAATATTCCCTGTATAATCTATTGGGAAAATTACAGCACGACTAATAAAGTCTCTGAACGAGAGGATAGTCAGCTTACTGATAAACTGTTTCTATGGTAACATGAGCTCAATAAAACGTCTTTGGCAAGTTAAGTTGATAAATTCAGAAGCTCTGACTCTCTTCCAGCTTTCAAATCACTTCTTAAAACTCAACTCTTCAAACTTGCTTACTCTCTTTGACCTAGACTGCACTCATTTTTTAGTCTTACACTCATGATTGTTCCCCAATTTTATGTCTGTAAGGTGTCTTAGACTGCTTTGAAATGGAAGAAAAAACAACATTATTATTATTATTATTATTACCATTATTATTATTAATAATAATATTATTAATAATAATAATAATAATAATAATAATAAATACTACCTCAATGGTAGCTTTGAATTAGTGCTAGTCGTTAGACAAGGTGCTGTTAATGCTGAATGTTAATGGATGTGTAAACAATTTTCATAATTTTCATAAGTAAGAGTCTCAAATCTCGATATGTATTGTTATCATTAATTGTTACCTTGACTTTGATTCAACCTGGCAAATTTTGCCAGGTCCTGTGGAGGTAAAATAAAACAAAAAACATTTCATGTTTTAGTTCACATTTCACTCCTGTTGCTTCCGTGACACTCTAAATTTTCAGAATGAATACAAATAAATAACCTGAATCAGAATTTACACTATTCATTTAATCAATAAAACCCGACCCTACTGTTTACCCCTTTATATTCTGTTACAATTGAAAGCGTATTCATTTTTGTGTAATGTGTAATCGAGTCTTGAAATCAACACTCTGGATTTATATCCCTGAAATAGGACTTGGAGGTTGGACTTGGACTTATACTGAATGCGAATTGCAATTTTTGTTTAAAGCTTTAACATTGAAAAGCATGAAAGAAAGAGAAAGCATGTGTGTATGTGTATGTATATGTGTCTGTGTGTGTGTGAGTGTATATGAGTATGTATATATGTGTGTGTGTGTGTGTGTGTGTGTGTGTGTGTGTGTGTGTGTGTGTGTGTGTGAGAGAGGGACAGTCCATTTATTCTGCTAAAAATAAATATTTCATTCAGAAGGAGCTGCAGTCGCCCTTTCAAGCGAACAAAACACCTGAAGCCTTTTCTGTCTGATGTCCCATAATGCCGTGCTGAAGTGAGCCGGCTGGGGAAAGTATTCGGCAGTTTTTAAATGTAAATGTGACACAAAAGCGAGGAGAGCGCTACATTCATGACAGTCTAAATCTGCGCAGCTCTCCAGAAGAGGCTTAACCGCGCTGGCAAGGCCGTGCTGATGGGGGAAAGTACGGCTCATCACAGCCATTTATAGAACAAACTTAAGAAAGAGGTTCTTATAATATGATTAGAAAAAAATCTCGTGACGTACTGAATATTGAGCTCTCACAGTCCTGAAATTTGCATTATTTTAAATATATGGAATGATAATACCTAATTTTCCTTTCATCCCAAACATATTCAGTTGGCTGGGACTTGGCTACGGTCTGAAGATTGTTGTTTTAATTTTCCACTGTTTTTTGTTTTTTTTACTGAAAAGCAGATTTTTTGTATTTGAACAAAATTACTTAAAAATTCAATCTGAGGAAAAAAAATTTAGTAAATCATATTTTCATTTCCTTTATTTGACACTGATGAAAAGGCCTGAAACGTACAGATTTGCGTTGGGAGTGACGAGGATGGAAAGGATCAGGAATTAATTTATTAAAGGGACGGCTGGAGTTGGACCTTTTGGAGGAAAAGTCAGTGATGTAAGACTGCGTGATCTGGACATGTGCTAAGGAGAGACTCTGAGGGTGTTGGGAGGAGGATGTTGAGGAGAGACTTTGAGTGTGTTGGGATGAGGATGTTAAGGAGAGACTGAGTGTGTTGGGAGGAGGATGCTGAGGAGAGACTCTGAGTGTGTTGGGAAAAGGATGTTGAGGAGAGACTCTGAGTGTGTTGGGAGGAGGATGTTGAGGAGAGACTGAGTGTGTTGGGAGGAGGATG
>JBBPDE010225339.1:0-13135 GCA_037974605.1 Nannopetersius ansorgii | reverse complement strand
TGCTTTTGTTTACCAAAATAAACTTGTCATTTTGTTCGATTTGTGGCATTTTGTCAATATATGTTGCTAAGACAAAAAGGTGCCTTGTTAACGACCCAGCACTAATATATATATGAATGAATGTATGTATAAATAATATTTTTTCATCTGTGTATTTCTTAGGTGCAGGACTGCCATGTGATCAAGCACATTCCTAAAGAAGATTATAATGGCGCAAGTGCTGCTCTGATTGTAGGGGCTAAAACAAGTTCCCCTTTTTATGTGAGTTCATAAGAAATAATTCTAATTACACACACACACACATTCCCCCATAATCACTGTTTAGTTAAGAAGACTCTTGTTTATGTGCAAGTCCAGACAATCATGTGCTGCAGTGTTGATCCCTCACCCATATTAACAGCCTTGACTTTTGTTGGTGAGCATTTTGTGTAATAGACTTGAGCAGTGGTCTGCATAGAAGGTCTGAATAATGAGAGCTGAAGTGGTCACATAACAGAAACAAGAGTGTGTGGAGGTGACCTTGGAGTGTGAGTGTGATCCATTGCATTTAATTAATAGAGGCAGTTTAGTTTGCAGTTTTCTCCTACATTCTGTACCTCCACCTTTTTCTCCTCATTTTGTTCTCTCTCTCTCTCTCGCTCATGCCATCTAGCTCTTTTTCATTCTGCCCTCTTTATCTCTCTCTTCCCTGCTCTTGTGTTCTGGATTGATTGGTTTTATTTGGGTGTATTTGTCTGAGGGAAATGGCAGAAAAGGATAACGGTGATAGATAGATGAGCAAATATAGAGAGAGGAGGACGCTCTTTTTTTCTGTGAGGTAAACATTAATGTGTTTCCCTAATCGAGTTGAAGACCTTCAGCAAAGTCACAGAACAAGCTTGTATATGCTTCTGCAGTACACATTTGTAATGTAACCCAGTCAATATATTGGTCAACAAGTATGCTGTGGATTAGAAAACCCGGCTTAGAAAAATTCCACTGAAAATGTTTGGCTTTTTCAATATTGTAAAAGAGACACTTAAGGAACTGAGAAAAAATGGGGGAGATTTAGTGCTAGTATCTTGCGTCTGTCAAACTCTTCATTTCCTGAATAAATTTTCAATCCCCGTACAGAGCGGAATGCATTTACTAACAGTACCTGTGTGTCCTCCTGCAGCGGTCAGAGGGGTCTCTGGAGATGTTTCGGAATGCTGGAGTACCACCAAAACAAAAACTGACGACGTTCCGAGTAACAGACAATGCTGTTATCAAGCCAGGTACTTTCATCTGTCTAAGGGAGGCTTTCTGGGTGCTGCAGCAAGTAAAAACAGTGCAGAGTTCCTATGCAAAGTTGCGGTTCACGGCCTCGGCCGTTCAGATTTTTTCCTAGACTCATTGTGCCGGTGCCTTGAGAAAATACAGAACTGGATGCATCATAACTTTCTCCAATTAAATAAAGACAAAACTGAGATTATTCTACTTGGTAATAAAGAGGGAAGATCAATTGTTAGTTCCCACCTGGAATCTAGAGCATTTAAGATATCCACCCATGTCAAAAACCTCAGCGTAATCATAGATGGAGAGCTTAGTTTTGATGATCATATCAAAGCCGTCTCAAAGTCAGCATTTTGGTACCTCAAAACATTGCTAAAGTTAGAGATGTTGTGTCCAAACAAGACCTAGAGAAACCGATCCATGCCTTTGTTTCATGCAGGCTTGTGCAGGCTATTATAATGCTCTCCTCACTGGGATCTCCAACAAGTACATTAGACATCTCCAGCTCATTCAAAATGCTGCTGCCAGAGTTCTAACCAAAACCAAGAAAAGGGAACACATTACTCCTATTCTCAGGTCCAGGCACTGGCTCCCAGTTCGGTGCAGAATTGACTACAAAACATTACTTATTGTGTATAAATCACTCCATGGTTTGGATCCTACATAGATCTCTGATATGCTTGAAGTATATATTCCTGGTAGGTCTCATAGGTCTGCAGAAGCTGAACAGCTAATGATAAGAAGATCTGAAACTAGACATGGTGAAATGGCATTTAGTAGGGTTGCACAATGTATCGCAAATTTACCGTCATCACAATATCAACATGCGCAATATACATATCGCGAAAGACTGAGTGAACTGCAATAAGTGGTGTTTTTCCAAAACTCTTCACCCAGTGCCACAGAGAAGAGGGCAAAAAAAATACTGGGCAGATTGTTCCTTTTGCTATTGTTTTGCTCTAATTTAAGTGCTGTTTACATTTATTTAAGATTTTAAAATTATTTTTAAAATATTTTCAGATTTTTTTTCAACAGTTATCAGTGGTTCAAATGTTTTATGGGAGGCATTAATTGCTCTGTTTAAGTAAATTCTTTAAAAAAAAAACATGAAGTTTAAACGGAAGTTTTGCATTTCTTTTTTTTTTCTGCATAGACTAGTCAACCTCTGGTGTCTATATTACCAGCAAATCCAAAGCAGAAAAACATTAACACTATAAAGGCTAAGTTATTACTTGCTTATTGCATGTGATATCGCCATCGCAATGATCAACATTATTGCATATCGCATGTTTTCCTAATATTGTGCAGCCCTAGTAATTATGTAGCTCACTGCTGGAACTAGCTGCCCATTACTAGCAGATCTGCACAGATTAGCCAGTTTTAAAAAAACGCTAAAAAACGCTCTATTCTCCTCTAGCGTCTGTTAAATATTTGTACTTTTACTGCACTTTTAATGCTCTTTTATGCATTCTTTTACCTTCTTTTATCCCTTTCATTATATTTATCTTTATTTTATTTTCCATTGTTTAAGGCATATTGAATGACCGTCTGTGTATGATAATGTGTTATATAAATAAACTTGAACTTAAAGCGAATTGTCCGTGGACACCCTGCACTTTTTTGGATTCATTTATTTTAGAGCTACATTCAGCTACATTTCCATATAAAATATAACGGAATACATTTTTAGTACTGTTAAACACAAAGCGACCGTATATTGGCAGCTGCCCTGTGACGCAGTCCAGCATTCCCTCATAATGATGAGGGAGTTCATTACTGTATTTACCTGCTTATACCAATGAAAATGACCAAAGAATACCAAAGAAAATGCGCTTATATGAATTACAGTACAGTTTATACAGGGGTAATGTCAGAATTGACATTCTAGCACTGCAGGAATAGCAGTTCAGTGTAAACTGTTCAGTATAGATGCGGCTTTACCTTAATTTTTTTATTGGGTAATGTATTAAGCTGAGTTTAAAGTGAAATTAAAAATGGCCCGTAAGCATTTCTTCTGTTTCTGTTTGTTCAGGCACTCCTCTCTATGCGGCTCACTTCCGTCCAGGACAGTATGTCGATGTTACCGCTAAAACGTAAGTGTCTTGTTTCCACACAAACATACACAACTAGCCATAATCGCACCAAACACGGGTGAAATTAGCTTGGAAAAGCCAAATGGAAAGGACAGGTCACGTATGACAAAAATGGTGTGTTTATATATGACAGAAATGTAAATTATGAAAGTTTGACCTGTTATTGCCTGTATAACTGAACCAAAGATCTAAAATACAGGAAAAGAGCTCTTCATATATAATTTTTTTTGTCTCCCACAAACATTCACGTGTAAAGAAAGTTGTTTGTGCGGGAGACTAAATATACAGCTTCATTGTAAGGTGGAAGTCCTGTGTCTGCTAACTCATCACTGAAAAATATGTGGTAGTCATCAGTGAATTTAATAAACAACGATAAAAATCCCTGTTTTTATTAAATCAACAGAACTTTACACTATAAAACAGATGTACCTGAACAGCAGAGAACAAGGCATTGTTTTGGTTGTTGGATGTTGACTATGGTTTTAGCAGTTTAGTTATTCACCACTTCGAGCTTCTGCTGTGGACCCCAGTCGTGCTGTTGCATCCCAATCACGCTTTATTGCCATTCCTATCACACTTTAATGGCATTCCAATCACGCTTTAATACACAAGTTAAAGAAAGAATGCCTATTTAGATTTAGTCAAGTGTTTATTATTGTTAATTTTGTGTGACTGTGTACAGTCCCTGTGCTGCAGTTTTTGCTGTCTTACTTTTTTAATGAAGAGATTAGATGGGAATTGTAAGCAGGCCAACTGATCAATAACAAGATTTATTGCCAATTTTTGTTTTTAATTATAGACAACATTGATTTTACAAATTTTTACTGCCTTGTTCCCACTCTATGCCAGTTAGTCAGGTTATCGCAAATTAGATCTGATAATGGATAAGCACACCAGCTCTGAGAGGCTTGGAAATGAATTTAATGAGGGTGTTCTGTTTTATCTCTCAATGTTTTCAAGTACTTTCAACATACTTTTCGAACAGCATTCTAATCCTTTTTCATTCATTTTGATAAAACTGTGCTTTGGGCTTCTTGTTGTTATGTCTGTGAATCAGTACCTGTAGTGTACAGATGATAAATGATAGTCCTGCTGCTTGAGACCACTGACTGTTAGAAGCTCTGAGAAATTGTTGAAGGCCTTTTTTTTAATTAAACAAAAGCAGAAAAAGTTCTGATTGAAGGTTTCTCAACTTGAGAGTCTAAAGTTTGTGCCATTCAATTCTCATGTGGTGTATAAAATGAGCTGTTTTTGTACATAGCGGTTATTATTGGCTCAGTATTATTGGCCATTTTTATTGTTCAGAATCTGGTATGTGGGACATACACACATTCACACATGTGCAACAAACACAACGTCTAAGTGAGCTCCATTTGATTAGGGTTCCAATCATGATCTAATAGCTCAGCACAAGCTGCTCTTCAATTTTCTCCTCTCGCTCTTCTGTTCAACCTCAAAGTGGATGACTGTTGCCATATTTAAATCTGTGTGAAGATGCTATGTCTGGCTGAGAGCCGAGGCAGGCCGCTCTGACAGCTGATGAGATGTCCTTTGAGTGAAAATTCGCTCTTATGCATGATAAGACAGACCGGCCTATACGTAGATCGGCATCACCTTATGGGCAGTAAGCAGGCCCGCTTCTTATCCAAGCTACACAGGTGTCTGTGAACCTTTTAGAATTCTTAATGTCTCTGACTCCGTTTACCCAAGCCAAGCTTGTCTATTTTCTCAGCTGCTGAGCAGCAGGGGGTGCAGAAGCAGATTTAGAGATCCAGATTCAAAACATCATCTCTCCCCAGGCCATTAGGCTGCTGAACAGCCAAGTAGCGCTGGTGTGTTGATCTAAGGCTCACACACCACCACTCGCACATCTCGGATGTATCATCATGGACTTCAATTAGCAATCAACGGTAAACCTTTACCCTTAAACAAATTCAGTCAGTCTGCACTAGACACTTTATTTTATACCCTGTATTTTTATTACTATAATTACTATAAATATTACTGTATATTTAAAAACAATAATAATGGGCACTATACATATTTTCAGACACCATTACACTTTTGTATATGTGATCTGACAGAAACGATTTGACCTAAAGTCTGATCAGATCAAATCAAAAGCATAAAGAACCTAATAAAACAAAGAAAATAGTGTTTAATGTTCAGTGTCTTTGTGAAGGGGAAAGTATGTGGATTTATATAGTGGATCTTAGTAAAACACTGTGATTGAGGCTCATCAGACTGGAAAAGGTCACAAAGTAATTTTTGAAGAGTTTGTAATGATAGCATGGAGGAAGTGAAAACACAGCAAAAGAACGTATTTAAGCAGAACAGCTTGGACCTGAGAATGGTGTATTGCATGAGGAGATGAGAATCTCCTGTATGAGAATGTCAGGGTATCCATTTTTGAAGTTAAGCAAAGTAGTAACACGAAACGTACATGCGATGCCCCCAAAGAATGATTGCAGTTTTTTTACACTTTGTGTTTTGGAAGTAAATGTCTAAACCTTAACTCAGTAGAAATAATTAAGCCTCAGGTGTGGAGCAAGAAGGAACACCAACACCGAGTGGTTGGTGGGTTCTGTGAGGACACATGGGCCAAAATTCCATCTCTGGGACTGATTAACATATATGTGAAATGTTTTGGTAACTGAAAGATTTTAAAATACTGGAGCCAGAACAAAACCTAATATTGGATCGCTTTGTTTAATAAATGAATACAAAATATATAATTATTTGTGTTATCTCTCTTCTTGACTTCTGTTTTTGTTATAACCCAGATGCTCCGATTATGTTGTAGCTCAGATTTTTGTAGACATTTTAAGAATTCTAATGGGTCTATTAAACCTCCCAGTATCACTGGACATGAGAGATGCACCCATATGGAAATAGAAGGCTGATGCCATTATCCAGTATTTTTCATGTGTGTCTATATAACTGTCCCTCTTGGTCCATCCAGAATTGCATTATGGAAAATGTGTTACTCGTTTGTAAACAGTTACTAATACAGTCCTCAAAATTCAGTTTGAATTGTATCCCAAATCTAATCACAATCTCATGTCAATATGTGCACACTCCTATTCATATGTCATAAGCGTAAGGGTTGTTATATACTGTGCAGACAACAAATTCAGGATGCTAGTGTATGCTGTAGCAATTACTTTTTAGGTGTATATTTTGTAGTCCTGATTGGGTGACCAAGTTTATTGTGACATACTGAGAAGGAAATGCCTTTAAAGAAGTTTGCTAAAAGAGCAGTCAACTGCATATTGTTTGCTTTAAATCGGAACTAATAATCTTGTAAAACATGATTTTGATTAACAATAGCTACTCTAATTGAAATCTTTTGGGATATAGCAGTTGTGTTTATATTGTGTTGTAGGATTGGAAAGGGATTTCAGGGAGTGATGAAGCGCTGGGGTTTCAGTGGACAGCCGGCGTCTCACGGCCAAACAAAAACCCACAGGAGGCCTGGCGCACTCGGACCTGGAGGGGTGAGTGTGTTGCTGTGTGTGTGTGACTGCACATACTCGTGTATGTTCCTCCTCCCTTGTGTTTCTCGTTATAGATTCTCTGGGCTCAGTAATGGGTGAAATGGCCTCTTTATTTTTCTTTATTTTATTTTTTTTACAGGACCCTGGCAAAGTGTTCAAAGGAACAAAGATGCCAGGCAGGATGGGAAACGTTTATGATACAGCATTTGGCTTAAAGGTACCTGTTTACTCAAGACTCCCAGTTTGTGATCCAGAATTCATTCATTAATTCAGTCATTTGGCTGTTTAATTTACTTTTTGATATCACACGTTTTTTTTTCTACTTATCCATTTTTTAGCATTTTTTAATCAATATTTTTGTCTGTAGCTCTCATCTGCAGTTAATCACAGGTCATTTGCATGTGTACTCTCCAGTGCACATAATCTCTGGCTCAGCAGCATCTTGATACCTTGATCTTTTATCTCTCTCTCTCTCTCTCTCTCTCTCACACACACACACACACACACACACACACACACACACACACACACACAAAATCCCAGCAGCAGTATTTCCTTATGTGTTGCTGATGAAGCCCCTGTAAACTTTCCTGATGTCGCCAAAGTATTATGATGTATGAGACCCGGTTATAGCTTTGACGTGTGTGACTTTCTCTCGGTCAGGTGTGGAGGGTGAACACCAAAGATAACATCCTGTATGTCAACGGGTCTGTTCCAGGCCATCGCAACTGCCTGGTCAAAGTAAGACCATTTCTGTACACACCTGCACCCACACAGATGCAAGTTTGTCTTTGATCCATTTTGCACTTTCAAACGCGCGCGCACACACACACACCTACACAAATCCTATAGGGTTTACTTAAGGTTGAAGATACTGCATTTTTTCCCACTTTAGACATGAATGTTTTTTTTTTCTGCTGCTGTCATCACTTTTAGTTCTGTGTGGCTAAAATAAGAGCTTCACACTGCCCACGCCAACACAAGCACCAGCCCTGGCACTTTTGCTGGCTCATTCATCTCTATCGATAGTGTGGGTGAAGTGCTTTTAATAACTTTCAGCACATCGATCACTTAGTCAGCAGTTTCCGTGTGCTCGCGTTAGGGTACGTGCAAAGGCTTATTTATTCTGAATGCATCTCAGAACTGCTGAAGAGAGTTAAGGTTAGTAATAATACTTTGTTTTGAAGATCTGCTGTAGATGATTTGTAGATGCCTATATCGCTTATTCACCTTAACATTTTAACTAAATTTAACTAAATGTTCTCTAAACCTAATGCAGACTCTGTTGTATTAATAACCAGATGAATTCTAGTCCTCAACATCAATCATCCATGTTTACTCAGGTTAGAGACTCAATTCTGCCCCATCGGCTGGAGCACAACAAGAACCCACCCTTCCCAACGTTTTTTGCTGATGGAGATGAGAAGCTTCCTGAAGACCTGTACGATGAGAGCATGTTTCAGTTTGGGGAGACAAGTCCTGAGTGATGTTACCACAGATGCGTCTCTCTCAATCTAATGGATGCTTCTTTGTCAGACTGACATGAAGCTGTACAAATTGTAGGCTGCTACCAGAATTGATGCAAAACACACCCTCTCACTTGCAATCAACTCCTGAACAGCATGTAGTCAAACAATTGTGTGAATGAATACTGTTCTCAGTTTATATATTTAAACATTAAACATCTTTGATAAAACCTTTTTGTCCAGAACATTTTCTCATTCTGTTTCACTGAATGGCCGGTATGTCATATAAAACTTTGTAAATCTATTGTCTTCATTTAACATTTCTATATACACATTATTTGAAACCACAGTCTGTCCTTTGCATTGTTTGCCATAAAAGCTCAAATCTATATATTTTTGCAGTGAAATAGCAAATTTGTTTACAGATCATCATTCCTTTACTTCAAAGCATGTTCTTCAGTGTTTCCTGCCTTAACTATGGAATTCTGCTAGTGTTGTAGCTGTTTACTGCTGAGTAGCATTTTATATATATATATATTTTATTATTATTATTTATTTATTTAATTTTTTTTTTTCTTTTTCAAGGATGTACTAATGACTTATGCAGGCGAGGTCAGATGAGTGGCGCACAACTCTGGGCCTGGACGGTGGGGTCTGGCATAGTTTAGTAGTGTCCTTACTCAAAGATGTCCCCTAAACCTGGCAATTGATGATCTGAAGCAGGAGTGTTTAAGCAGGGAAATGTGTATTTGCTAGAGTGATTGTAGCCACCTGGTGCCTTTGTATTAGTGAGTGGACCCACACAGGACAAGCCGTCAGGGGGTTTTTTTCGGCCTCCCCATCAGCATCCCCAAGCCATTCTAAATGAAAGTAACTGTTAAAGAATCAAACTTCTGTAGAGTTATATGACAAGGTGGGATTATTGCATGCAATACATTTGACTCACTTTTCACAAATAATAGAACCTTGAGTTACTGAGTGCCCACATAGTATAATATTTGAAGACATTTTTAGGCTACATGACCGTTTTGCTGATGTTTGCAAGCAAGTTCAATAATATTATACTAATATAATGTTCAGCTATGGACTATTGGAGCACAGCCTTCAGTTCAAGTCATAAATAGCAAGACAACATCGAAAAACAAAGGTCACTAATTGTCACTAATAGAAAACCCTGGATGTCTGAACTGTATAAAAGTTAATTATGAGAATCCAATGTCTTTAGAAATATGGCAAAGTGGAATTATTGCATTTACATTTAAGGCATTTGGCTGATGCTCTTATCCAGAGCGACATACATCAGTGATCAAGTAGTCCACAACAGTCTCTTAAACTTGTAAAGCAGCTTAAATCCACATCCACAATTTAATTGAAAAACTGCACATTCAGTGCACCTATACAACTGTCAAATAATACCGGAACACCACAAGTCATAGAAAAGCCGGAACATTGCATGCAGTGAATTTGACTTTTCATAAATAATTTAGCTTTGATTTATGGCCTGCCCATGCTTTGTCATATTGCCATATTTGAAGACTTTTTCATGCTACATGACACAGATAGTTTAGGGTTAGGAATGCTGAAAACTTGTAGAAAAATTACGATGCTATGGCTTGACATCCTTGCTGTGCAGTTTATGCAGATACTATAATACTGGTTGTTGTACCTTTTTTCTATTAAAGGTTTTATTGCTGGTATACAGTGTTTAAGAAGCAGGCGGTCACTGAAAGACCTTGTTCATGGAGATTGTCGAGCTCTTATGTACTTCCTCCCCTTATTGTTTCTCTGAGCAGGAATCTCTTACGATAAGCACAAGCCTAACTAAGTGGAAACTGGGAAATGTGCCATTTGCAGCCTGAGGTGGCATATTTGTGAGGCATATTTACGGTTTTTGCTGACATGTTTGCTAGTTTCACAAAATTACACCGTAATTTGCAAAGCGCACTTTCGAGGTGGTCAGCAAGAAGCTCATCACTGAACGGAATGAGAATGTAATTTAAAGCATTTACTGTGGAAGACATTTCTTTGTAACACTACAAAGTTTCTCTGGCTCCTTATTTCTCATGGACTTTTATGAGAGGGTCTTACGGTCAGGAACAGTGCACACAAAGTCACTTTAACCCTTAAACCTCAAGAGTCTGGATGTAGCCCACATGTCATTCTGCACTGGTGACATAACTTACAGTGCTGTAAAGTTGCTCTTGCATTTATTTATATTTCATTCAGAACAACCACTTAGTCATTTTTAGCATCACAAAAAGCGCAGGAAACAGAAAATAACACAAAAATATCTACTAAATATGTCACATTTTTTTAGTGTGTATTGCTTCCACCTTTGCCCTTATTACACGCTGCATTGACTTGCTGTCAGTTGTTCTGCAGGGATTTTTTTTCATGCTCTTTGTAAACATCTTTAAAGCTCCATCTTAGAAGTGGCAGCATTTCCTGCTACTCTCAATCCAAGCAGTCCCATAAAACCTCTATACACATCTCAGATGTCCAGGTGAACATATGTTTCTGTTTGTGGTTAATTTCTTTTCTAAGGAACGACTTCTTGAACAGCTGCACATCCTTTCACAACAAGCAGAAAGAGTCTTTTGGTTGCTGAGATTAATGTTGGGGTTTAAGTGGTTGGTGGTAGAGAATTACACAAATCATGTCAAGTAAAGTCTCTGAGGTTTTATTGTCCTCTCAACCAAATATACACAGTACAAAGTGAAACAAAACAATGTTCCTCCAGGACCATGGAGCAACACAAGAGCACAAGTGCAGGACAATAGAATGCAAGAGAAAGACAGCAAAAAGACATAAAGAAATGTCTTAATATCTACAGAACAAGTGTGAATGAACACAGTGTTATGACTGTATTGTAGCTGCAGAGAGTTACAGTTGCAAAAATGCAGAACAGAGGTAGACAGCAATGAATATAATTGTGCAAAAATAGCAGAAGCAGGACAGTAAATGTACAGTATACTAATCACTGAAAGAAATCAGTGGAATGTCCTCAGTAATATTGAACATGTGAGTGTGCACGCGCTTAAATAAATGCGCATGTAAAGTCTCTTCGGTTGGTTTTACAGAAGTGAGTGAAAGGTCACTTTCTGGGAGGATGACAGGGTAAGTTTCTCAGCTGGTCTCTGGTGTTTGAAGAGAAAGACAGATGATTGATTTCTGAAGGCCAGCATGATGTGTGTGTGTGCAACGTCAGCGTTTCCTCTGCTATTTGTGTGCATGCATTGGGTCAGGCTGACGCATAGAAAGCTGGAAATGCATCAGCATGACAGCGTATGTCTGTAAGGATGCTCTAGTGGGACACTTTACCCTGACCCCTGTGCATCAATCAGGGAGAGGAAAAGGGAGCGAGAGAAGGGGAAAGATGCTGACAATGGCTGACATTTCTCCCTCTGTAAGTGAGGAGAGTAAATCGCAGCATTAATGTTGCATGAAGAGAAGCTTAGTGATTGATGAAGGGAAGGAGAAAGAGTGTGTGTGTGTGTGTGTGTGTGTGTGTGAAGGGTACTTCAAAAAATAAACCCCTCTTCCTCCCCTTCCCCAGCTCTTACCTCACGATATTTTGTGGAAAGGTCACACACAAGATTCCTTTCTCACTTCCTTCAGTAAATGCCCAGCGCCTCCTTCAAAAATGCCACACTGGCTAACAATGAGAGTCTGTGTTCCGGCAGTCACCGTGTTTTATATTCTCTCTTTTATTTCATGCCTCAACAGAAACATCTGACTGTCCAGAAGTATGGTATGAAAACTTGACATATTTGGTTAAATTACAATAATATCTATACTATCTTTATATATGTGTATATAAAGTCATTTATCTGGACAGTGAACATTTATTTGTTTTAAAATAACCAAAAAAACTCTGCGAGTCTGTAAGCGCTTAACTGTTTCTAGACCTCTCCGCAGGGATGCCAATATTTACAGTCACCAACCAGTATCTGGTTCAGCTTATCAATAAATTAAATCATGAGTTGCTGATGAGATTGAACAAATTCATGATTCACCAAGCAGGCAGAAATCAAATCTGTATTCTTTTAGGCAACATATTACTTTTCTAAAAACTAATTCTGCTTTTTATTGCGTTTCTACATATACTGATATGTTTTGCTGCCTAGATAAATAGATCATTATGATTTTCTCAAGACCATTCAGAAGTGTATATACATTGTAAGAAACAAAATATTTTGTATTTTTGATTTGAGTCATGTTCACATTCAGTGTAACATTGTCACTGTAATACATTTACATTTATGGCATGATCTCATCCAGAGTGATGTACATCAGTGCTCAAGTAGTCCTCAACTGTTTCTTAAACCTGTAAAGGGGTGGATGAAATAATGAAAATGAGCTGGAAACTTTAATGAATGCAGCAAAAGTGGCTTCTTGACTGTGGATTTTAAGTGACAGTACACCTCTTCAGAGAACAAAATTCTGCGTGTTTCAAGTCATAAATACTGTTTTTGCTCAGTTTAACATGTAACAAAATTTTAAAAAAAAAGAAACTGAACTAAAATGTGAAGGAATGTGCAGCATTTAAGTTCATCATTAGTAGAGGATGTGTTAACTCATTTTCACAGTATCAACAAAACATGCCATTTGATCCCCTAGGAATTGTCTGTATTTATGACTAAATCCCATATAGAACATAGCTGTATCTTCATGGAAGTCACAATAATATACAAACACAGTGTCCTATAACTAAAGATACACAAATTTTCAGACAATATTTGACCATATTGTACAAACCGGATTCCAAAAAAGTTGGGACACTAAACAAATTGTGAATAAAAACTGAATGCAATGATGTGGAGAT
>JBBPDE010225313.1:0-13137 GCA_037974605.1 Nannopetersius ansorgii | reverse complement strand
GGCGGGCCGTGAAGTCGAGGGGGCGGGGCGAGGAACGCAGTGACTGAATTTTGAATGGTGCAGAAGCGAGGCTCCGCGGACCGGCAGGAACACTCTCACGGACCGGCACCGGTCCGCAGCCCATAGTTTGAGAAACGCTGGTCTACATGATGCAAACATAGGCCAGCTATAGTCAGAGGTATGCAACCATAATAGGAAAGAGTAGCGATGTTAGGCTGAATTAATATTGTTAGGAGGAGGAGACTTAAAAGCAGAAGGTGGAGTGTTGAATGCTTAAACAAGTACTCGTATTGGCCAGAAGGAAATGTAGTGGTGGTCTGGAAAAGGCTATAAAAATTGTAACATCAGAAGATCTTGTTTCAGAACAAGCTAGCTACTTGTTTCCCATTGACCGTGACGCTGTAATTAATAAAACAGTGGAAGCCTCAACTATCTGACTGCCTTGGTCGAAAATTATCTACAACATGTCCTAGCATGAAAAAGTGAAGCGGTATCCTAGAATGTAAAGGTGAAGCGGTGTCCTAGCATGAAAAAAGTCCTAAAGCGAGATCGCAGCACATATTTTTATTACATTGTATTTCGTGACGGCTGCACAGAAAGTCGTGAGATCAGGTTGAGCATTCCTTACCTTACCAACCACAGAGAATGCTCCTGGTTTAGGCTTGGAGTTTTTCGGCTTTTGCTTTCCACTTTTGTCTAGCTGTCTCTTAGCTCGAACCACCTTGGAGAGAAAAAGAGTTTTTAAGGGCCTATCATGCGCGCCGGAACTGTTATAGTACAACTATTAAAAACACTTTGTAGCATGAAAAAGTGAAGTGGTGTCCTAGTATAAAAAAAGCCCGAAAGCGAGATCGCAGCACATATTTTTATGACATTGTATTTTGTGACGACTGCACAGAAAGTCGTGAGATTGGGTTGAACATTCCTTACATTTGAGCCAACCAAAGAGAACGCTCCAGGTTTAGGCCTGGGTTTTTTCTTCTTTTGCTTTCCACTTTTGTCTAGCTGTCTCTTAGCTCGAACCACCTTGGAGAGAAAAAGAGTTTTTAAGGGCCTATCATGCTCGCCGGAACTGTTATAGAACTATTAAAAACAATTTGTAGCATGAAAAAGTGAAGCGGTGTCCTAGCATGTAAAGGTGAAGCGGTGTCCTAGCATGAAAAAAGCCCGAAAGCGAGATCTCAGCACATATTTTTATTACATTGTATTTCGTGACGGCGGCATAGAAAGTCGTGAGATCGGGTTGAGCATTCCTTACCTTTGAGCCAACCACAGAGAACGCTCCTGGTTTAGGGCAGGGGTTTTTCGGCTTTTGCTTTCCACTTTTGTCTAGCTGTCTCTTAGCTCGAACCACCTTGGAGAGAAAAAGAGTTTTTAAGGGCCTATCATGTTATAGTACAACTATTAAAAAGAACTTGTTTAATTCCCCACTTCTTATTCCCCCAGCAATTTGTATGAAGGAAACGTGAGACACAGAAACCCCCGACGCTCCCAATGTGTAACTTTAAAAATGCTTACAATGCCCTCGGGGTCTATGTCCAGAATGTTAATAAATCTGAAGGATTAAGATTAATCAGAAGTGGTTTGAAGATAAGCTCTCATACCTTCACCAACAATAACATTAACTTCAGATTCAAAAATGAAGCTCTCATACCTTCAGCATGATGTCATAGTCCTGCGGCGCCTGATATTTCATTTCCAGTCCAAACTCTGGATCCTGCTGGAAAACATTAACTTTCAATGTTTAAATGTTTTTTTTTTTAACTTTTCCTATAAAGTTAACGTCTTTTTGGGGGGAAATCAAATTTTGACAGCAAATACCACCAAAAGTTTGGACACCCCTGATTATAAGGATATTTCTTATAATTTTATAAATGTTCATGATCTCACATGTGAAGGCCTGTGCTGAAACATTTTTATTGTTCATATTGAAGAGAGCTATCAATAGCAAAGTTTGTCCATAATTGTGGCCTGAAACAAGCAGGAATTCAGTGAAATGTAAAGTTGTTTCTTTGGCTGGTTTGAACGGATCAGATATGTGTGTAACAAAGTGCCTCTGAACAATATGCCCATATTTGGAGGCAGATCAGTGTTTCTGGCTATTTCTGACTGGCACTACACAGATGTGTCAGAAGGAGCAGAATATAGCAGAAGTGTGATGTACCATCACTGAACACATGTATGTAAACAGTGTGTTCAGTCTCTGCTACGGAGTTCACAGCAACCGTTTACCAGCGTTTACTCAGTAACAAGATACACAAGTCAATGTCAGGTAAGAAACTGACTCCAAGATTTCCGACCTCCTCTTTAGTGTGTGAAGCTTATGTTTGTGTTCTCTTTGCTAATAATCCAGGTTCGGAGCTTACCTCAGCCTTCTGCAATGTTCCATAGTCAGTCTCAAAATTCGGTCCCAAATCAGCACTGTTTGGTTCCACATGACTCTCAGAGTCAGAAAACGAGGACTGATAAGGGATTTCTGACCCAAGACTGAAGGCAAGCAGGCAGAGCTGCAGCCCCAACACTTTCACCACTTCCATACTGAAGCTCCTCTGAAGCTCCTCTGCAGCACCGACCTGTTTTTATGCCCCATCTAATCACTCCCAGATGCAGAGGCTTCACAAACAAATGTTACTGCAGTTCTGTCAGCATTTTTTCTCTGTTTTGAAAGTCTTGAGAGGAACGTTGCTGGATGATTTCTGTAGGCGTGGAAGAGGAAAGAATGAGAAAACAATCCTGATTTCCCATTATGTGTTTGTTATGGTGCTTTATCATGTAGGATCCAGCTAAACTAAGTACAACAAAGACTATTGGAAGAATTCTTAGCGTAGGAACATGTGCTACAACTTTACTTTCTCCGATTGTCCTTCCACTGAAACCTTTTACTTGTTTGTTTTTAAATATTACACATTGCACATCCTGAACAACTTACAGTCATTCATGTTACAGATGATCCGAGATGCGGCCGCAGATGGCAGCCTCGGTACAGTGCTCTCTACTTTCCTTGTTTTTGTTTATTTTCTGTGTGTTTGGTCACTAGGACCACACTGTAAAAACTCTACTGTAAAATAACAGTCAAAGGTCTGGCAGCAGGGGTGCCAGGAAAAACCTGTTCATGAAAACATTTTCAAAAAAGTTTAGTTAAAATCTGTTAATGTACAGTAAATTCAACTGTTAGAAATACACATTTATAGTGTACTTGAAGTTGTCTAACACACTAAATAAGTTTACTAACTTCAAGGTTAAATGAATATCTGTATAAAAATAAAAAATAAGTTGTTAAATCATTAATGATATTTGTAAAGCTGTCAATTTGTATATTTGAAATTTAAATGTATTGTGACGAGCAGCAGAGACAGGTGACACCCAGGCAGCAGAATCCATTTCTTTCTTTCTTTTTATTTCTCCTCACCAGAACACACACCACACTCCAAACTCCAACTCCCCAAAAAAGTCCCAAGCACCGCCCCTCCCCTTATATACACCACCAGAAAACCTGCCAGTTGCTATGGCGATGGGCCCCACCTGGGCCTCAAGTTCACCCCAGCCTGCCCGCCAAAACCCACGCACCCCACCCGTGCCACCCACGTGATCCTCCTGCCCGCCACAGTATTGTATTTTAACCATGTTTTCTGAAAATATCTTTCACCATTAATTAACAGGTTTTGTCTGGCACCCCTGCTGCCAGACTTTAGACTATTATTTTACAGTAAGTTTTTTTTTCAGGTTAAACAATTAATTTTACCTGTAGGTGGCAAGAAAGTTTATTTAGCTTTTTTATTCTTTTAAATTACATTTACGGCATTTGGCTGACGCTCCAGAGCGATGTACATCAGTGCTTAAGAAGTCCACAACTGTTTCTTACCTGAAAACAGCTTAAATCCATGTCAACAATTTAACCAAGATACTGCAGTCAGCACATCTATACAACAACTGTCAAATAATAATTAGCCAACACCTACCCAGCAATATACAAGGCATAGAGAAGAACAACGTAAGCCATAGAGAAGAACAACGCAAGTCATAGAGAAGTCGAGGGAAACAAAGGTTTTTTTTTGAATAAGTAAGCAGTAGGATAGGGACGTAGTTTGTCGCTGAGGTGATCCTTGAAGAGGTGGGTCTTCAGGCGATGCTTGAAGAGGCGAAGTTCATTCCACCACTGGGGATGGTGGGGGCGAGACACCACTGAGAAGAGTCTTCTCTTGGGCAGCGGAAGCTCGAGACGAGCTGTGCTTGAGGCCCTGAGAGGATGAGAAGTGACACATTGTTTGATCAGTGCTGTTCTGTTTGGGGGTGCAAGTCCATTCTTGGCCTTGAAAGCAAGTGTTAAGGTTTTGAACTTAACATGAACAGCACAGAGAGCCAGTGTAGGTTCCTTAGTAAAGGTGTGATGTGAGTGAACTTAGGAACATTGAACGCTAACCTGGCAGCTGCATTCTGAATCAGCTGAGGTGGTTTGGTTACCTTCTGTGGAAGTCCAGCCAGTAGAGGGTGCAGTAGTCCAGTTTAGAGATGACCAGGGACTGGACAAGAATCTGTGCAGCTTTTGTGGTGAGGAAGGGTCGGATTCTTCTGATGTTGTAGAGAAGGTATCTGCATGTTCTAGAGATCTGGTCGACCTGCGGCAAGAAAGACAGATCTTCATCTAGTGTAACACCAAAATTTCTTACCTTCTTAGAAGGGACGATAGCTGAGTCCCCAAAAGAGACGTTGAGACCATGGCTTGGTGATGGACTCCCTTTGATGAAGAGGAGCTCGATCTTGCTGGGGTTCAGCTTGAGGTGGTGGACCTCCATCAAAGAGGAAATGTCGGCCAGAGAGTCTGAGATGTGGGTTGAAGCCTGGTTATCGTTGGACGGGAAACAGAGAATCAGTTGTGATTCATCAACGTAGAAGTGATATGAGAAACCATGTGAGGCTATTACATCCCCAAGAGAACCAGTATAAAGAGAAAAGAGAAGTGGTCCTAAGGTTGAGCCCTGTGGGACACCAGTGGATAGTGTACGTGGAGCAGACTGGGTGCCTTGCCATACTACCTGGTACCTCCGGTCATTGAGGTAGGATGCGAACCAGTGCCAAGATGTGCCTGAGATACCAAGGCTGGAGAGAGTGGTGAGGAGGATTTGGTGGTTGGCTGTGTCAAAAGCAGTGGAGAGATCGAGGAGGATCAGACCAGAAGACAGGTTGGCTGATCTAGCCGCATGAAGTTCTTCTGAGACAGCAAGGAGAGCCGTTTCAGTGGAGTGAGCCATCTTGAACCCAGACTGGTGGGGGCCCAGGAGGCTGTTTAGGGAGAGAAAAAAATTTATTTGATTATACACTGCACGTTCCAGGAGTTTAGAAAGGAAGCAGAGGAGGGATACCGGTCTGTAGCTGTTGACGTCTGAAGGGTCCAGTGATGGTTTCTTCAGAATGAGAGTGACCACAGCAGACTTGAAAGCGGATGGAACGTGCCCAGTCATCAAGGAACCGTTGATTATGTAAGCGATGCGCGGGAGTCCTCGATGGGAGAGGGTCGAGTGGAGACGTGGTAGGTCTGCTGGATGTCAGGAGAAGTGAGACTTCATCAGCAGAGAGCGGCGAAAAGGTATGAAACTGGACAGTGTGGTCTGGTCTCTGTGTGGCAGGCAGTGTGGTGGTAGGAGGAAAGGAGGCTTGGATATTGTTGATCTTCTTGTCAAAGAACTTCGTGAAATCTAGAGATACAGGGAGAGAAAGAGGTTTGAGAAGAGATGAAAAGGTGTCAAAGAGCTTGCGAGGGTTAGATGCAGATCCTTCAAATGTGGTTCTGTAGAAGGAAGACTTAGCAGAAGTTAAATCATTGGCAAAATTAGATCAGAGAGAGCGATAAGAAATGAGGTCACTGTTCTCAAGTGTTTTCCTCCATCTTCTCTCAGCTGCTCTCAGTTCTGTTCGCTTGCTTTGCAGGACCTCAGACAGCCATGGAGAAGGGGGAGCAACATGCTTGGGTCTGGAAGACAAGGGACTGGGCTAATTAAATGAGCTGTGGAGAGATGAGAGAAGGTTATGGGTGGTGGATTCAACAGAAGATGGACTGGGGTTTGGAAGAGGTAAAGAGGATAGAACAGATGAGGAGAGAGAGGGCAGAGATAAAGAAGAGATTCCTGCGGGCAGATGTAGGTGCTGCATGCACGGTAAGAGATGAGGAGGTCTGAAGACAGAATTTGAAAGATAGAAGCTTTGGGGCAGCTGGTAGCCTAGTGGTTAGGGCATTTGCCCTGCGGTTGGAAAGTCCGGGTTCGATTCCCAAGAACGCTAGACACCGCTGAGGTACCCTGAGCAAGGTACCGCCCCCACGCACTGCTCCCCAGGCGCTGTGTTCGTAGCTGCCCCCTGCTTCACTTGGTAAATGGGTTAAATGCAGAGGTTGAATGTCGTGCTGTTTATCGATAAAATGGTGTGTGTCATGACGTCACCCTCTCCAAAACTCACAGTAGCATAAGTTTTGGTGTATCGCAAAAAAAATCTGCCCTTGAGCCGTTTCCATTCATATTTTTGTGTTTGTCGCAAATTATATATCTTTTGGTTTCCACGTGACACCCCCCTCCACTAAACAAAGAAAAAAATGATGGAGGGATCAGTTTTTTTTATTTGCCAGCTTACTGTTATTTCAGTTTCACAAATAATTATAAATGTACAAAATACCCGAAGACGACAGCAGAATGAAGCTTGTCTGATAGCCCTAGAGCAGCGACCCCCAAACTTTATTTTAAAAATATGATAATATTTAAAATATAATAATAAATGTAAATCCAGTATGTACTCGCTGCTTTATTAACAGCATTTTCAGCAAAAGTGTTTATTAACACTTCAACAGCAAAAGTGTTTATTAACAACACTTTTTTTTTTCTGTGCTGCCATGTGGTTCGGTGGTCTCTCCCGTACCCGTGGGTTTCGTCACACGGGGTACTTTCGTCGAGCTCTAGGGCAGCGGACCGGTACCACCTGACCCACGGTCCGGTCCGCGGCCCGGGGGCTGGGGGCCACTGCCCTAGAGCTCGACGAAAGTACCCCAGTGTGAGGAAACCCACGGGTAAGGGACAGAGCATGGAATAAGACCTTCTGGGAGGAGGTGGTGGAGAGACACTTCACAGAAAATCTCTGACTGCAGCAGTTTAGAGCGACACGGCCGGCGTTTGAGATGTTGTGGGTTCATCAGTCCTAATGTTGTGCCCATCACAGGCTGCCACCGACCACCGGTTCCAACCCAAAAGCGGATTGTATCATGTGACAAATTTATTTGCGTTAAAGCCCTTTTTTCCGACAAAGTAGTTTTTGCGACCTCTGAAGTATCGATATAGAATTCATGCGCTAAAGTTAAACGGAAAAATATTATGTTGACATTTATCGATAATTAGCATTTCCATCAGCTATATTGGTAAAAAAATTGAAGCGTTAAAATTTTTTCCGCAAAAGCTCCTTGGATGGAAACGTGGCTACTGTGTGCTGTGGTGTAATCACGTATGATGGTCAGAGACATGTAAAGGAGTAGACAGTATGTTGAACATGGGAAGTGATCTGGTGAATACCAAGTCCAGAGTGTTCCTGCTTTGTGAGTCGGTGTAGACTCGCCAAGGGTCAGGCCAAAAGACGACAAGAGCATGGCGAGTCCGCAGGTCTGCATCTTGTCGCTTGGTAGATTGAAGTCGCCAAGGAGAATGAGAGTCATCATCCAGAAACGAACTCAGAAGGACATTATGACATTAACAAATACCGTATTCACTTTGCATGTATACGTAAATGCATTATAAGAACAGCCACCATAAGTGATGCATTTTAAATATGTACATAAACATTGTTCTGTCTCCCGCCAGTGACTGTAAGGGTTAGGTCTCCCCCTAGCGGTAATAAAAATGATTGCATTGTAATGACCAGAAAGCTCAGTGTTCAGACACGTGCTCCACCACAGAGAGTTGGTCGTCCAAGCCTTGGAGTGGAACCATCAGGAAGTGTGGACGCTATGTGTATTGTGTTACTGTAATGTAAAGATGATGTGCAAGAAATTGAGAGCTATTGAGAGCTAATAGAGAGCTAATAGAGAGCTATTTACAGAGATAACTGCTAGCATCAGGCTAGTTAGCTGTTGCCTAATTCAGCTCATTGTTACGTAATGTGTTTGTGTGCAATCCGTTATTGCTGTGTGATGTGTTGATAACCAGGATTGTTACATAATTTGAACATTGTGTATTTTATCTGTGTTACGGTTTTACAAAGTCAAAAGGGTAAAGGAGATTCTCCAGGACAGAATAAACATTAAACTAAAAGAACCACCTGCATAGACAAACATGAAACATGTTTGTTTTTACAGTAACAAACTTACTTACTCCCTCCATTCAAAACCAGCAGTGTGTGGAATGTGTGAGAGGACCTTTGGGTCGACCACATGCTGCTTCTTTGACTGTTTTCTGTCCACTTTGTTCCGTATCAGGGTTCATTTGGAAAATGTACTTATTGAAATGGGAAAAAAAAGACAGTAAGCAAATCGATCTATGGACAAATAACCTTAAAAACCTTAGACATCAAAATAGTAAACAACTGCACAGCTTCCAAAAAATGCACAGAATTCAACAAGACCTTTTGGAAATAAAGACTTACCTTTGCAGAAACTCTACAGTGACACAGACCTCCGATGGTTGATGTTCAGTGTGTAGCAGCAGGTAAACAGCAGACTTTTTTGACCATGAGTTTCTCAACCGACACCATATTCAGGTCTGTCACTGCATTATTTCCGTTTTTTACAACAAGTAAACAGAAATGCATCCTAAGTAGATGCTGACCGATAATGCAGGGTTTTAAAAATCCCTACATTTTGAAAGTCCGGACCATTCACCGAAGTAATGCAAGCATTACTATTTACTATCGTGGCAATCGTGAAAAAGAAAACGAACACACACTTTCTTCCAAGCAAAAACCATCTTTATATTTCTTAGCTCAGTCAGCTCAGAGAGAATACTGCGCCCCCTCTGGCATACCGAGGAACTACAGCACCACCCAGCTGTCTACTCGCCTTCACCTTGCAGCTAACGCTCTGGAGGAGGGCGACTGGTAAGAAGGACTCTAACTAACTGCATAACAACATAAACAAATATTTATCACTTAATAAATCTCAGTTCTTTAATATCTGGGTCCTTTAGGAATCACAAAAAGCAAAAATGGGAAAAGCAATTTCCTTTTTAAAAATAACTATTTCTTACTCTTAGAGCAACATTACACATTCTTCATAGATTTATTCCTTTTACAGCATCTCCTTAGGGAGGTTTTGTTGCAGGAGCCTACTTATGCTGTCGAGCGTTGAAGTGACACACCTGTGTTTTATTTTGTTAATTTGGAAATAAATATTGTATGGTTTGTTGATGATGCAAGAGAAGGAAGTAGAGAGAGAAAAAGAGAAAGCAAGAGAGAATTAATGTGAAATTCTGCAGAAAAAAACAACCTCTGAACAGTCTATTGCAGGGAGAACACAGACACTCCCAATCTAGAACTGTTTTACAGTGGCCAGTCCACCTCACCTGCGGGATTGTGGAAGGAAACCCATACAAACATCATGAAAAAGATGTAAACTCTATACAAAGGAACTTAATCAAAACCAGGCAGCAGCTCCAAACTCTCCACTCAGACACTGCACACCTCACCTGGAAGACAAGTGTCCTCCACATTCATCATTTCTTCTTCAGGCCAGAAGAGTCTGTGCTTGTTTCTATGAAGTCACAGAGTGTTTGATTTCTTCTGTCACATAAAAGAGACGGAAAATAATCCATTATTCTTCTACACTTTTTTAAGACTGACGCATCAAAATCGGAATTCAATCTTACTCCAGGAAGTTCAGGAAAGTGTGCTCTCAAACAGCTATGGCCACATCTTCATCAGGTCGGCTGTTTCTGTCCCTCTGATGGTGTACTTTCTCTGGGTGAAAAAAGTTCATTAATCATTATTTTTTCAGTCTTATTTTGGTCTTTCTCAGAGTGAATATCCACCAGCTGCTGCTTTTCCTGTTTTTGAGTTTCTGGGGTCTCATTTGCTGGCAGATAAGAAGGTCAGCCATAATCTGGACCAGTCTTCTTAGTTTTGGGCTCATCACCATCATCTGTTTCCGTATGAGGCCTCTTCTGCTGGAAAGTCTCTGCACTGCAGCTGCTGAGGCACTGAATCATACCCACTTCCAATAGTCTGGAGAGCTACAAGATCTTTGAAGCTCTTAGGATCTTTCAGAACCAGCCTCTGAACTTTCTCAGCCAAATGTTCCTCCCCTGGTTTTTTTGCACACACTCAGGATTTCAGTGTATATAACTAGCAAAAGATTCTTTTGAAATACTACATTTAAATGTTTAAGCATTTTCTGCTTTTTCTATAACTAAGCAGCAGACCTCAAACCACAGGACATTTAAAATTCAGTCATTTAATCTAACAGAACTAATGAAGAGACAGGCTTCCCTAACTGTACACCAAAAGGATGAATATATGGGACATATAACGGCAAAACCAGTCAATATTTTATTTTATATTTAGCTTTCCATTTATTTTCATTACAGTTCTTTTTCTCAGCATGAAATCACACTATCTTTTTAAATCACACCGTCATCGTCTCACTCTAGTAAAACACTGACAAGATGGCCCCGGTGAGGATGGCTACTGTCGCTCGGTGTCCTCCCGCTCTTTGCGTTTTTTCTTATGTTTGCAATACTATTTTTGTTACTTTCTTTGCAACCTGCAATGCTCTCATTCGACAAAATTCACAAGCAGGTCCTTCACAGACCGATTTTTATGTGAATGGAGGTGACTTACCTTGGCTACCTGCCGCGAAGAAGAAACGCCGGAGAAAAAGTGGGAGAAGAGCCGGGACCCTGGTGAGGCAGAGGAACAGAGAAAACCACATCCGCTTCCCAGCATTCTTCTCCCAAACGTCCAGTCTTTGGAAAACAAGCTGGATGAACTATGTGCCAGGATGACTTTTCACTAGGACACCAAGAACTGCAATGTCTTTGTTTTCACAGAGACATGGCTAGACCCCTCTGTCCCTGACTCCATTGCGAGGGACTCTCCTTTCACTGCCAGGACAGAACAATGGACTCGGGAAAATGCAGGGGAGGAGGTGTGTGTGGCCAACAAACGGTGGTGTACTAATGTACAGACAGTTTCATCTCGGTGCTCACACGATCTTGAACACCTCATGATCAGATTTAGACCTTTTTATCTTCCCAGGCAGTTTACAGCAGTATTTTGTACCGCTGTTTATATTCCCCCCACACCGACACCACACGGGCATTGGACGAACTGTTTGATGTCATCGACCAGCCGGAAACATTACACCCGGAGGCTGATTTTATCGTGGCTGGCAACTTTAATAACGCCAACATGAAGAAAGTTCTGTGAAAGTTCCACCAGCATGTAAACTTTCCAACGCGTAGTGAGAATATCCTGGACAAAACATCTCGGTATGTGCTCAGGAAAGCAATAAAAACAGCCAAAGCATAGTACAGAGAAAAGGTGGAATCCTGCTACAGCAATTCCAACAACAGGAACATGTGGAGTGGGCTAAAGACCATCACAGACTACAAGGGAAAGAGCCATAGAGTGGGGGAGGTAACAGCTTCTCTAGCTGAGATGCACACTTTGAAAATCACCAATATCAGGAGCTTTTGCTGGAAGAGGACAGCTGCCCTTATCAGATATCTCAGGCTGAAGTGTGTAAATATTTCCGGAAAGTAAACACACGTAAAGCTCCTGGACTGGACAATATCCCAGGTCATGCTCTCAAAGAATGCGCCCACAAGCTGGCAAATGTCTTCACAGACATGCTCAACCTTTCCCTTCTCCAGTCTGTTGTCCCAACGTGTTTTAAAAGGACCACCATCATCCCTGTACACCCTGTTCACCCACGACTGCACGGCAACACACAGCCCCAACACCATCATTAAATTCGTAGACGACACCACCATCATCGACTGCATTTCTGATGGTGATCATTCGGTATACATGGCAGAGGTGAGGGCCCTGACATCATGGTGCAGTGACAACATCCTGCTGCTCAGCAAAACCAAGGAGCTCATCGTGGACTACAGGAGACTGCAGGGAAGAGGCCACATCCCCATCCACATCCAGGGAGCAGAGGTGGAGAAAGTCAGCTGCTTCAGATTCCTAGGCATCAACATCAGCGAGGATCTGAGCTGCTCACACCACGTCGCTGTGATCACAAAAGCAGCAAGACAGTGGCTCTTCTTTCTACGGTGCCTGAGAAGGTTCGGCATGGACGGCAGAATACTCACCAGCTTCTACCGATGCACCATCAGGAGTATTCTGTCCGGCTGTATCACCACCTAGTATGGCAGCTGTGGTATAATGCTCTGGACTGCGGAGCTCTGCAGAGGGTGGTCAGATCAGCACAGTGCATCACCAGGACTGAACTGCCAGCCATCCAGGACCTGTACAGTCAGTGCTGTAGGAGGAAGGCCCAGTGGATCCTCTCTGATCCAGGACCTGTACAATTAAATTTATTATAATCAACAACATTTTGAGATGCAATACACGGGTTGGCAGAGCAGATGGGGCCAACCTCACTTATGACAAAATCAGATGGCCCTGGACATGTTACTGGCTAAAGGAGGTGTCTGTAAGACATTCGGTTCATTTTGTTGTGTTTTTATCCCCAACAGCACTGCTCCTGATTGTAGCATAACCAGGGCTCTTCAAGGCTTGGAGACCATGTCTGAGGAATTATCTGAGAACTTAGGCATTCAACCCCCCATAGGGGCTCTTTTTGGGAAGTGTTGAACATTGATGTTCTTAACTGTATGTGCTCGGAAACCTTCAAGTATAAACAGGAGGGATATGTTGGAGAAATGTTATCCTTATTAAAGTTTCTTTCATATTAAATCATTAGGGTTTATATTGTGGCGGGCAGGAGGACCACGTGGGTTGTACGGGTGAGGTGCGTGGGTTTTGGCGGGCAGGCTGGGGTGAACCTAAGTGCGATGAGCCCAGGTGGGGCCCATCACCCTTAGGAAACGTGCGGGCTTTTGGGGAGGTATTTAAGGGGAGGGCGGTGCCTAGCACCGGGTAGTTGGTGTTGGGGAGTTCTGTGTGTTTGGTGTTGAAGGAGAACAGAAAATAAACAACAAAAAT
>JBBPDE010225287.1:0-13140 GCA_037974605.1 Nannopetersius ansorgii | reverse complement strand
TGCTTCACTTGGTGAATGGGTTAAATGCAGAGGGTGAATTTCGTGCTGTTCACACTGTGTGCAGTGGTGTGTTCATGAATGATCACTTTCACTTTTTGTTGTTTTCAGGAGCTGGGTACCGGTGTAGTGGTGGTCCCTCGATGGTGATGGAGTTACCTTATGTTTGTTGTGTTTCAATCCTGTGATTTTGGTTTCACGAGTGTGTGCACAAGTGTGTGGGTGTCCTTTTGTGGTGATCGAGTCTTCGTGGGCCCACCTCACCAATAGGGAGTCCCAGCACTTTGGGTTTTCTTTTGTTTTACTTGCCCTATTTATAACTTTGCCTGGTTTTATTGTTTCCTTTTTTAAAAGTATATCAAATAAACAGATTTTTGATGGATGGAACCACATCTCCTGCCTCTGGGGTAATGAACTTGCAGGTCCTCCAAATTATTGGTTTATAGACCAAAAATTGGTATATTCTTTGGGTGGAATTCCCAAGGTGGCGTTTTTGGTTAATTTAGAGTAGTTGTGAACATCTATTGGAGCGTATGACGCCTGAAGAAGGTGCTTCCCAATAATCAACACCTCCCCTCTTGCCACATATAGTTTCTGTCTTCTACCAGTGGGTATGTGTTTGGGCGTGTATTATAGTACATATGGGGCAAATTATGTAAGTATATATTTTGTTGCACCACCTATGGGCTGGGACCAAACACAGACAGAGTGAGAGTTGATGGTGGTTCAAAAAAGTGCACGGTTTATTTCACATGGATGAGGTGATGTTTGCAAGGAGGGTTGAAGGTGGCAGTCCAGGAACACTCTGTGTCTTTCAGGACAGTGGGTGTGCTCTTCTGGGCTGGAGTCTGTAAAGCACATGCCACTCAAATAACACGTGGCTGTCTCCTGGGAGGTGGGAGCTGTTCCTACAGCACACAGCCAGGGCCCATAATTATTTGTCTGACTGTCTGTGTCTGTAGTTTATAAGTTATTCATTTTAAAATCAGTATATCTATTAGTATACAATCATTCCGTGGCGGTGACTGTTAAATTCCTACACAAGCACCTCATTCTGCTTTGTGTGGTACTGATTAGTGATCACCTGAATCAAGTCTTATTTAATGAGGTTTTGTTTTTATGTTTTTTACAACAATCACTGCTATAATCAGCACTCTCCTCTTGAAAAGTGACCAGCTGGATGTCAAAACAGCTGGTCGAAGTACATCAAAGGTAATTACTGCCATTTTGTTTGAGTGAACAAGAGATTTTTGATTTATTATTGAAATTCTGTAAACACTATTATTTAGATGTTTTATTGTTTCCTTTAAAATGATGCTTGTAAGAACAATATTTTTATTTGTAACTTAGTAGAAATATTGTCAGCAGTTCAGTATGTGTAACTTAAAACTATATATTAAGAGCTGGTTTGCTGCTGTACATTTTACTGTGGTCTACAGCAAAAGAAGGAAACTCATCATTACATCCTCTTCTTGCAGCATGTCCATGCTTTATTCATTTAATCTGACTGTTTGGATGTTTTAGCCTCTAAAACACACTCTGTCATTATGAACAGCATCATAAAACGAACATGCTGTATTGTGCAGAACTCTCAGACAGTTGGCTGTTTAAAATGATTTATCTATGACTGTTTTCATAGTTATGTAACACTGGCATACCTACACACACTTCAAAAGGGTACCAATATCTTTGTTAGAAAAATGCAGTTAGATCACAGGTTTGGTTATTTACTTCTTGTTGCACTCTAGCCATTATGGATTTCCTGAATGCCATCAACAGCACCTTTAATTTACTGAAGGAATGATCAGATTCACAAGATATTGGACAGTAAATGTCAGTACTGGTCTTTCTTTGACAAGTTTGGAAATGGTTAATCTAAATGAAGGAACCTATTTTTTGCCACATAATAATACCACTTTTAGATCAAGGGTATGTGTTGTGGATAAATATTCAAGTAAATATAATAAGCTGGAAATAAAAGACTGTGGTAATTATTACAAAATAGACTGTACATAAAGACATACAAATGTATGTTGACAAATTATGAAACTGATCCAATTAATAACCACCTGTGTATGTAGTTTACTGCACTTCAGCTTTTTTTTTGGAACCAGTCAGAAAAAAATGGAAAAAGTATGTGTCCTAAACAATATCTGCAGAAATATCTGCTTCGATTCTTCAGTTTTAAAGGGGTAAATGGGCCTAAAGACTGACTGGCAGTAAATAGTGGATGGAAAATCCAATGTAAGTGAGAAGCACAATGACACCACCATCACTCCATCTCATGATGATCACTGTATTGGTTGCTGGTAATGATTGGTAATGATTGCTCCATTTCAGCCAATAACTGCACCAGTGTGTATTGAGTGGGTCTTTTTGTCCTGCTGCGTGTATTTTAAACAGTGTTAATGAGCAGGGGATATCTGCCCATTGTTGCTTGCGGCCCATTAAAGAGGACATTGATCAAACGCTTTATTGAGTGATGCTTGTAGAAGAAGGCCACTGGCAGACTGAAGCTTTCATCCAGTCGTCTTCATAGGACAGGGCAGTTAGGGACAGCTGTGTTTCACTGCCACTCCACATTAGAGCGATTAGAAGGGCATTGAGAAGCACAGGCATTCGTTCTTGCCAGGTGTCTGTTGAGCTGAATGTCAAACATCCGAACACAGTCATCTCGTGGCTATTGACTCGAGGACTCTGAGGATGCTGGGACTTCAGCCTTCCTTACTTATTACCTGTCAACAAGCGACAGGTTGCTTTTGCTCCGCTTGATTTCATTTCCTTCTGACCCAGTGGCCATTATTTCTGTCTCAATTTGTTCTTGTTCTCCCATGCTACAGAGCTGTCTGTTTAGTAGAGATCTAACACTACACTTCAGGTGACTTCAGTGAAACATTAGGGTTACATTGTATTAACGTTTCATCATTTCAGTTGATAAGGAACAGGATTACTTAAGAAAATCTTGATCAAATGTTTAGTTACATTGGTCTACTATTTTTGCAGTTCCTCTGTCAATTGCTTGCAATCACATATTTTGACCTTAAAATCCCTGAACTTATGCAGTGATGTTTTTCTTCTTGTTTGAAGTATCATTAGGTTATCCACTATTTTTATTTATCACTTTCATTTACATTCAGGGCATTTATTAGACGCTTTTATCCAAAGCGACTTCCATTCCCTACCTACAGGGGGCAGTGTCCCCCGAGCAACTTGGGGTTAAGGGTCTTGCTCAAGGACCCAGTGGTGGTGCTGAAGGTAGGATTCGAACCCATGACCTCTTGCCCCAGAGGCAAGTATGCTACCACTTGGCCACCGCCACCCCACTTTCATAACAAATAGCACCAAATCAGCATATAAACAAACCTTATATAATATCAAGCATGGTATTTTAAGGAATACAGTATTGTGTATTCTATGTATTGTGAAAAGATATCAACCCTGTGTATTTTCCCGTTGTATGTGAGCACTCAGCATTTGTGTTGGCAGTTCATCTCATGTGCAAGGCCTTCTGTCCAGTCCCTGAAAGACTAAAGGCTTGGAGAATAAAGCCATATTATTAAAAAAAATCAACTAAACATGAGAGACTAAAAGGCCCAGAGGTCCCTGAAAAAGATCACACTATTGCACACTCTATTTTCATTTGATCAGTCAGTTTTTTCAGGTTGAGCTGATTGTGAAAATATTTGGACAAACTTATAATTTCAAACTGATATAATTTGTTTATTAAAACTATTTAGAGTTAGACATGTTTATTGCTTCCCTTAGCTGGCTTCAGTATTTATTCCTGTAACAGAGACAAGGTGGAAGATACCTTGTTGATTGGGATGGATGCAATGTTTTCCGCTAGGTTGCAGCCAGGCACTTTGCCGGCCCTGTCACTGTTAGGCTCACCTTCATTGCTGGCATGTCTGTTCCCACAGTACAAGATCGCAGCAGCAGGCTGTTTATGTAACCTGTGATACTTTGTCATGCTGAGATTGCTTTATGTCAGGAAATCAATTTGCTTGCTTCCTGTCACCACTATGCCCTCCCTTTTCTTCACTCTTCTAGTAGTTGTCTTTCAGAGCCTTTATCTCTTTTATCCTTCAACTTGCTTTCCCCCTTTGCTTTTAGAACTCTGTTCATCTAATTCCTTTGTTGACCTTCAAGTATAAAATTAAAGTGGATGTGTGTGACTTGGTGCAAAGAAGAAAAAAAGAAAAGGAAACATTGTTGACACTCTTGGGCTGGATGCACTGAATGTTCCCAGTGTGATGCCTATTCAGAGTGAAAGTGGCTGGTACGAGTGAAAGAGGGGAAAAAAGTGCCACCAATCGATGTGGCGCAACTGCCTGCTGTTTGATGCCACAGATTCAGGCGCCTGGCTCAAAGCAGGTGAGCGGCAAGACCAGACACAGGAACATAATGCTGTGTCTCAGTTCACTCTCTGACACTCTTGTTTGTGACATTTTCAGAGCCCAGTACAGGAGTATTACTGGCTGCGCTGACCTTTTGTTTGTGGCCTGAAGGGCAAGATTTTCATCTTTCATTATATGCATTCTCTCTAGTGATTTGAGCCACTGTGGTGTAAAACTCTGTGTTCTTGAGCCCTATCTCCACTACATCTCTATACAAATCTATTTATGAAAGATGTCTTTTTCTGAAAACACCAAACTTTTCCTAATGTTTCTAATAAGTGGTTGTCAAAGAGCTCTTTTTAAGGTAGTACCCTAGTTCAAGTTTCTGTGGCCTCTAGGAAACTGTGAGTGCTTTTGCCTGTGGTGAAAAAATAGTAAAGGCTTTTTTCTGGCATACTTTCTAATGATTTTGTTTACATAGAAATGACGTCTTATGATGGACTAGGAGACATGGTGTCATTTAGAAACGGTGGTCTTTGGAGATTCTTCATTCTTCCCCTCCTCACTGAGGATGTCGACACATCCCCTTCCCGACTGATCATTCTGAATTACTCAAACTTCTCATGGGCATTTGCTGAAATGGGTATTTCAAGTCCTGAAGTCTTGTATTTATTCCCAAATTTGTCAACACACTTTGTCTTGCAATGAAACTTTCTAATTGTGATTGATGACTAAGGGATTTGGGCCCTGTGTCACCTCATTTTTACAGCTCAGTGAGACAGGAAATCACTGATGACTGCTTAAAATTTCCTAAACACTTAGGCCAACTTGAAACCGGTCAAACATGTGGGATCAAACTTCACTTACGTTACAATTCAAATCCCTTCGGGTCCCAGTAATTGTGACTAAAAGTATTTTTTAATGGTTGCTTCATTCTTAGTCTAAATTTACCTCAGGCAAAGATGAGATTTTTTTTCTATTTTCAATGTCACAGTAAGATAAGCCTTTCTGTTCATATTTAACAGGGATGCCTGTAATTCTGGAGTGCACTGTAAGTGGCTCAAAATTACACTACATTGAGAGAGTGATGAAAGCTAAATGGGTGTAAATTCTGACTTGTATTCACTCAGTAATGTAAGGCAAATCTCAATAATCAAAGAAGCACTTTTGGAATGATAAAGTGTAAATGTCAAGAAACATCTATGCAACTACTGTCAACATTTGTAAATGACATTGCTATGTGAACATGAGAAGATGACCAATAGCATGTACTACTTGAATCTATTAAACAACATTAAAAACCCATGTTACATGTCACCCCACATTAAGGTGTTCTCCATTAAGCATTCAAGAAATGATTATTGCTGAACATTATATTATTGAAGAATTCATATTCAGTAATATAACAATCACTCTATAGAAGCGTATCAGTTAAAACCAGCAGAAAATACACAGTTACGATGGGTGAGTGTGTTTAAAAGAGTCTGGACACAGTAGCATCTCCCACCAGCTGCAGTTCCCTGTGCATTATTCATGCCAGTGTTCCAGTGTGTTCCATGAGTAACAGGGGAAATTAATTAACCTTTAGACCAGGCAATAGGAGTGACACCAACCAGTGAGCAGAAGATACAGGTGAATGAAAGGTTAGGGAGTTGTCTAGAGGGTTATCTCAGATACTCACATGTACATTTGTTCCCACATCGTATGTGCATTTAAGGGATATTGGTGTTATTGTAATGCCTTTGCCTTTATTTATCTGAATAGCACTTAGTGATGATTTAGGAAGAATATTTATTCATTATTATAATAATTACTTTGAAATTACAGATATCTTGATGCAGTCATGTGGAAAACTAACAACTGGTAAAATCAATTTTACCTTGAGCAAGTTCTATTTTCTCATCAATGTTATCATCAATGTTTGAACTTGGTCAAGTCTTTTCTCGGTTACTAATTGAAAATTATACAGTGAAAGCAAAGACACCCAACATGGGTTAAATGGTGAGGGAAGGTGTATAAAAATGTGAGAAAAAAGGGTGAAATGGGATCAGTTTCCTTTGATTCTCAGTAGTGCAATGATCTTACATGTAGTTATATTGGGCATTATATATATGAGACTGTTCGAATAGATGTTTACACCAGGAGCAATCCTGATGTTTTTTTTTATCCCCAAGGAAATTAATACATAAATGAAATAAATATGAAAATTGTCTGAAAATTCCTCTATAACCTCTATAACTAAGCACACTCAAGTGCTCAGTGAAATGTTATATTTAGCACTGCTCTCACTTTGATTGTGGCCACTTGACCACAGATTAGCAGGCTATTGCTAGCTCTTTACAGCAGACCTCCTTATAATGTGATTCACAATTTGATGAGGAAAGTTAATGGCTGAGCCTTCACACCTCGGGAGGCCCACTGGCAGAATTAATGGGAAACATAATTGTTAAGTCAGGTTTGCTCGTGGTATAAGAAATGAGATCTATCTGCTGATTTTTAAAAACACCAGCGAACTTTGAGACTTGCAGCCATTTATACCAACTTAAATTTGATTGTAGTACCAAAATCCAGGTATGAGCTATTGAAATTTAAGCTGGTGCACCAAGCAGAACCTTTCTTTAAGTTATATGGTTCAATGTACTTTTAAGTTATAACCTACAGTGGATTGCAGAATTATTCAAAATGATAATGACTATTGAAAGTCATTATAATTTTCTGAATTACAAAAGATTTATACATATAAGTCAAAATAAAACATTTTCTGCAGATATTCATCTAAGATGGTCTGTAGTTTGCATACGTATTCAGCTGCTACACAGTAATACTTTTTAGGGAACCCTTTTGCTACAATAACATCTGCAATTCTTTTGTGTTTGCTATGCACAACTCTAGTTACTTTTTTTTTCAGGAGTATTCTCTGCACAGTACTCTAGATTGGTGGGATAGCACCCGTGGACACCAGTTTTCAAATAGTGCCACAGATTCTAAATAGGTTGAAGATCATGGCTCTGAATTGGTCATGCCAAGTTCTTTGTCATGCTGACAGATGAATCTTCGCCTGAACCATAGGTTTATAGTAGGCAGGAACAAGTTCTCCTATTATGTGGTATTTGTTTCCATCCATGCTCCCTTTAATACTCACAGGGCACCCAGTCCCTGCAGAAAAGCAAACTGATAGCATGATGCTACCACCACAGATATCTCACCATAGTTATGGTGTTTTTTGAAGTGTGACCAGTGTTAGGTTCATGTCTCACATACCTCTTTGAAGTCTGACCATAAAGTTCTGGTTATGTGGACCTTCTTAAGGAATTGCATCTTTCTTGCTACCCTTGAGTAGAGGTCTGTATTATGGAGAGCTCTTGAAATTGTGGCTCTGTGCACCTTCAGTTTCAGCCAAACAGGATTGTAGATGTAGCCTCTCTCACCTGGAAAAACATTGCTTTGAATTTTGCTCTCATTTCTGAGGCACAGCCTGTTCTAGTAACCGCATGGGTGCTGTGATAAACCTTCCACTTTCTGATGATGGATCCAACGGTGTTTAATGGGACATTCAAACTCTTTTATATGTTGTTGCAGTCATTTCCTGCCTTGTGCATTTCAGTGATTTTGTTTTTAAATCAGCAGAATACTTTATTGTCTTCATTTTGCAGTGATTTTCCCTTAAAGAAAATGGCCTCACAGAAAGTATCTTTTATATCCAGAGAGATAACCTTATTTTAGGTCTCACAAGTAGTACCTTCTTATTTTTAAATTATGGTTAATTAGATATCACCTTGGTATGATTTGTGATCAATTTGCCATTTGGAGGTTCCAAAACACAGGGCTTGAAAACTTGTTTCCAGTTCGGTTTGTTTTTTATTTTAATGTTGGTAGATGAATGTTCTATTGTGGGAGGTGGAGGTAGCTCAGTGGGTAGGATACTTGCCTCCAGATCAAGAGGTTGTGGGTTTGAATCCTACCTTCAGCATATCACCACTGGGTCCCTGAGCAAGACCCTTAACCCCAAGTTGCTCCAGGGAGAGACTGTCCCCTGCAGTTAGTGAATGGAAGTCGCTTTGGATAAAAGCGTCTGATAAATGCCATAAATGTTGTGGCATTGAAAATACACTGGAGCAAAAGAGTTCTCAACAGAATTGCTCTTTGAGGAAAATTATATATATGTATATTTGCTTTTTAATTTAGAAAAGGGGATGGTTTTGCAAACCACTGCATAGATTACAGAGAAACTACAAAAAATGTCTAGGTAGGTGGTGTATGTCAAAGAAACATCTACAAGAATGAAATGACCTAACTCAAAGCTAGGAAATCAGCCATTGCATTATCACCAATGAATCTGTGAATATTTAAAAATAATTCCAGGACTTATATATGCTATTTTCTTCCCATTTGAAATGGGAAATGCAACTCGTCACAATGATGTCTGAACCAGTTCTGTCACTGTAGTCTTCATATTTAATTAGCCCATCAACTTTCTGAGAACTCATTTAACAAACCTTACTTGATCTAATAAAGGTAAAAATATAGCTCTTAAAGTGGTGCTGGGGTTTTAATGGGAATTGGCAAGGCCAGCTGGATGTACAGTCAATGTATTCAAAGTGTTTTGCCTTGCTACCACATTAATCTGTTTTGTAAGTTGAACAGACACACAACTTTTCACAGTTGGTGCAACTGGCTACTGTTACCTCACTACATTTTTTAGGTTGAAATTTAGATTTTTGTTGTAAATACAAAACATTGCTAAACATAAACTCATACCTAGCATTTGCATTCTCTGTGTGAGAATGTTAAATATAGTAAAATATAGACTATATATATATAAAAAGACATGGGTGGCACAAGACAAAAAGATGGTAAGAGGCCCAGATTTGCCTACCATGAAATACCGGCAGTGTTTTGAATGTAAGTCTTAATGTCATATCTGGCATTTTACTTCAGTTTAAGCATTGATCTGAACACTCAGAAATCGAGCCAGGCAACATAAGGGTGGCCTTATTATAATACATGCACTCTGAATGCCACCCAAATCCAGCATGACTCACCATTCCTGCCATTTTAAACAGGTCCCATGACCCAAATACAATTATTGTGGTTTTAACCACAAGCAATTCATCAACAACAGCTCCTTAGAGGTTATACAACAGAGAAGATGATGCTCAGTAAATTCCAAATGAATAATCCTCATGTTCCACAAGGGCTCAGAGAGAGGTTATTTAAATAGTGCTATATATGAGCGTTTTTGCATACCTTTATTTATTGGGCTATAACATTTAAAATCCAAATGCTAGCCATTCATGCCTTATGTTGAATGGAAATGAATATATATTTATTATATAGAAGGACAGTGGAAAAATGAATGATGAATTATGAATGATTTGTTATACTCAGGCTAAAGACAAGTTTCAGCAGTATGTTTTTTTTTTGTGGAAAAATGTACTCTCCTTTGCGCACACGATTACTCTGGAATATTTTATTGCACAAACACGACGACTTAGCCCATCGTATAGGATAAGTGTTCTAGATTTTAGTGATATGTGTTTTATGCTTGTTTGTTACTACTGTCGTGAGTTAGGAGTCTGAGACTTAAGGTTACAAAAATGGCTTCATGGAATTCAGAAGGGTAAATTACCGGTAGTAGTTTGGAATTCTGATATGATACTGTATTGTAAATTGTCCCACTGGAAGCTTTTGATTGTCGTTTCCACCCAGTCATTTAATGTATGATTAATTACAATTTTCCGATGGTTAGTAATCAGAATTCTGTGTGTGTACCAGAGAGCTAGGCATGCGAGCCCTCATCTCATGTTGTTAAGGAGCCCATTGAACCTCTTTAAGAGGCTGTTTAAGAAGCTCCAAGTACCTCTGTTTTATCTATTCCTCGACTTTATTGAAAATTAAATTTAGAATATCGACAACAAAATGTACAAACTCCACAGTCCATATATAACAGCTGTTGTAATTATACTAATTGTTCTGAATGTTTTTAAGATCTCACAAAAGCACATTTCAGCACTTTCAGTTCCACCGATTCACAATGACGTTGTTTGTCGGAATTTTGTGTGAAATAGAGGGTAGCCAATCAGAACAGATATTATTTACACACATTCGGCTTAAAGGTGCAGCAACAACATCAAAATGTTTAAATAATATGGATAGGATGATGCTGTAAAATTGTCATGTAAAATGAATAATTCCTAAGTGGGAGGAAAAATCCAACAAAATGGAAGGACATGGAGGTGGAGGTTTACCACAATTTGCTCTGCTTTGTATTTTCACAATACATGAGAATCCCCAAAGGAGACAAACCTTCACAGACCCAAGGATCATGCAGATGTATTGTTCAGAACTAAAAATGTGTAACAGTGTGCTCCCATTAATTAGCTCTGGCTTTGTTTCCACACACTTTGCTGCACCTGTATGAAGGATTAGAAAGGTTATCCATTTTGACACTCTAAGACCTACAAATTTGTGTCACTCAGCAGAATTGCAGGAGTATAAGCAGCCAATAAGCCACATTCCACAAATCCAATACACATTAAGGGTGTACTCACACTAGGCACGGTTGCCCTGAACCGGGCCCGAGTACGATTGTCCCCCTCCCCCCTCCCCCTCTGGCCCGCACTCACATTAGATTTCTGCATTCGTGCCAATAAACAGGAAGAGCGGCGCTCTTTCGCTGAATGCAGTGGAGTCCATCGCTCTGTTTACTTTTTTGATAGTAATTTTGAGTCATTTGGTCTGCGGTGGTCCCCAGCCCCCTCACAGCCTGTTGCTAAACAGGTCTATCGCTTTTGTGGCACGAAAAATGGTTTTGGAACGTGGCGTCACGCGTCCTGATCCGTGCTTCAGCACGATTAACGCTCACACTACATGCGAACTGCGCCGAGTCCCACTGAACCGTGCTCTGGCCCACCTCTTCAAAGCGGGCCAGGGACGGCTAAACGAACCGCGCCCTAGCACAGTTCAGAGCACTCACACTAGTCAAACGAACCGCGCTTTGGTGGTCAAACACACTCGGGCACGGTTCAAACTGCCTAGTGTGAGTACACCCTAGACACATTATATCTAGTAGTGCTATTGTACTCTCACTTTGTCACACAATACTAGTTGAGTAGGGTTATTTGTTATACATGTACATCTAAGCTACAAAGAGTAACCACCTTCAGTCCTGCAAGATCCATGATCTGTGATTCAACACACACACACACACACGTGCGCACAGACACACACTGCTCCACACAAGGCTTTGCATGAACTCCCTTGTAACCTGGTACCAGCAATGCAGTACTTTATATAAAAGCTGGTAGCCAGGAAATTCTCTCAACGTTTACACGAGCTGACCTTTTGCTATGGATGCAGCCTGCATGTAACCATTACCATTCTCTATTTTATTCTAAAGCTGTGCTCATATTGTGATGTATAATCTTCCACTCTCATCCTTTTTGCAAGCAAAGTAACATTGGGGCAGCTTAGACAATGACTGACATGCTCCATAATTGCTGATGGAGAGCTTGGTAAAATCATGCATTCTGCAGTCAAGTACCTTATAAGTGAGGATACTTTGCTGCCCTACATCTGTGTGTTTGTCTGCACTGTTTATGGGATAATATGAATTCATCAGAATAATATGGCAGACCATGACTCCTACATTTTGGATTTTCATGATTTTTAGCATCGTGGTTAAAGCTGGAGTGTTAACTGTGTCTAATGGCCATAATGATTATGGTTCTTCACTGAGGTCTCTGTCAACAGTCGTGTCTACTCCTGCTCCAAATCCTCAACTGGAATATTTACAATATACCTGCATCTCCAAACAGCACATATATAAATGTATAAATAAAGACATGTGTGGCAGAGAGAGATCAATTGAATTGTGTAAGCATAGGCATGCGATGGCAGTCTTGGAAGAAAAGAGACTAGCATGATCAGTGAGAAAAAAGCTGTGACTGAAATCAAGTAAACGCTTGAGTGTGGGCTTTGGATGTTGCTTTTTACTGTTACTCCCATAAACAGCAGCATCCCACTAATGTTAAAAAATAATGCAGCTCATTTCCTTGATTGCTGTTTAAATGTGCTCTAGGTCACAGAGCTCAAGAGGACCGTGGTCTTTATGAGAATGAAGAGCCTATTTAATGTCTTCTTCCCCTCTGGGTGGCTGAATGTCTGTGCAACACATTTGTTCCATCCACTGGCACATTTGCAGCAGCATTGACCAACAAGGCACACCACATAAATACACACACTCTTTTTCACACGTTGTTACACAACAATTCTTGACCTTAACTATCATGAGTTAACTATCGTGTGTGTTAATGTAAGATAGACATAGCAGCCACCTTCAGTCCTGCAAAATCATAATCTAGTATTTAACATACACACACACACACACACACACACACACACACACACACACACACCAAACAAATATTTGCATAAACTCACCATTAAAATGGTTTTAAATGCATCACATTTTACCAAAGCTGTAAGCCAGAAAAAGACCCTTTGAATGACCTGATTTTCACTATGTAAGCAGAGCAATACGCATATTTCATGTGATGTTAATATTTTCAGTTTGATTTAAGCTACGTAGTGTAGTGGGAGAGAACGTTGGGGGTTTGTTTATAATTTCTTCCGTTCTCTCTCTCACTAATTTGGGAGCAGCCGGCTCATAGGGGGCTGGCTATAAAAGGGGGCAGGGCTAAGACCTCTGCGTCACTGGGGCTTTTCCGGGTACCTCAGAAAGACCTACTCCTTTGTTTGACTGGGCCTTCGCTTTGAGGTTGGCGTGGATTTCGCGGTGCCTTCG